>JANUFV010004462.1:0-15519 GCA_024757865.1 Epizoanthus scotinus
GACCTTCCGTGGGGGGGGGGGGGGGGTATGGATATTTTCTGGAACTACACAATCCAAGAAATTGTTGCCAATTAGCAAATTATTCTGGTGGGGAAATATAAGTGGCTGTTCACACTACAAATTAAATGAGTCGGGAGATGGGAGTACTCCTAGCTCTTGTGAGTGATCTAGCTTGGAATACACTCAAATTAGCCAGGAATACTTTGAGATAGCTCGAGTACCCTCAGTGTAAATTAATAAGATTAAATGGGGTCCCCGAAAGCTTGTTCTTGTTTGCAAGCATTATTGTTGTGCCAACTACATGTAAATCTTCAACTACATGATTTGACAAACTCTAAGTATCTCAGCAAAAACCTTTCATTGTTAACATTAAATTAATAAATTACATGCTAAATTCTAGGTGACACATATGGTCCCTACTCTTTATATTTCCATGTTAATTAAAAATATATTTAAATGATTCCGATAATGATGCACTGCCAACCATCTACATATAATTAATAATATATGTAAATATACATTACTGCATCAGTGCATGCACACACACACACACACACACACTGACACACACACACACAGTGAACACACACACACATATAGAACATTAACATATATTAAAACCGACCAATAATTTTGCATCAGCAGCCAACTATAGTATACGTATTACTATAAAGAAATATATACTCATACTGTCTACTGACATAAGACGATAAGTCCTGATACCATAAGTTTCAATATTCTAAAAATACCTCTCGCAACTTGCTACAGGACAAACACAGCGATTCGTCATCTGATTCCTCGTCCAGTTCTTCCATCTCCGTAGCCATTAAATCAATGTTTCTGCGAATCTCTCATAACATTGGCCGAAGCCTAGGCTGCTACAAAAAGCGCTCATCCCCTATCTGTCTTATCTACTGTGCCGCCGTCCGCATGTCCGCCATTTTTCGAAAACGACCAGAAACGTCAAACACAAGTGGACTGGTGACCAATTACCAATTGACACAAGTCGAGCCTAGTTACTTCATGTAAGCTACGTTATATGGTCCTATGCTGTCAGGCATAGAAATGGTCAAATGTCATAAGTAAATATTTTCTTCAGTGATGGCGATTCATATGGTATTTAACCGAGCAGTATTGAAAGAAGCAAATTTTAGAAATTTAAAATTTAAGAAAGCTTACAGCTAAAACGAAGTGAAGACAACTGAAAACACCTTGAAAACACCGAATGGTACAACTCCTAGCTGGGAGCAGGGCTAGGGAAGGACGTGCGCGGAGAATGAAATTCGCAGGGACTGAGGAGAAGTGCCAGTCGGGCCAAGGAACTGGGCCAGGGAAGGCCGAAATCGTAGCCTCCCATGCAGCCTCTGCTGCCTCTCTTCTTTCTGTCGCTGCGGGAGTCCGAGAAGTACGAGAGCTACATCGGAGGCTACCGAAATCGCGTCTGGTGCTGTTTCGCCCACTGACCTTTGATATCACTTGCTACGCATGGCCTGTCATGTTTTAGCCAATCGACGTTTAGCTGACCTATAGTCTCCGCGCGCATCCTTCCCTGCCCCCCAGGAAGGCCTGATCGCAGGTTACGATTAGTCTGGTGACTACACCTCAAGTGATATGCTTGATCGAAACACGTGTTACGCACGTGCAAAGCCGGGAGCGCGAGCGATGTTTACATCCGGGCAGATGGACCAAAACAACACACTCCACACCTATAGTATTTAAACAATAAACAACATATAACGCATGCTGTACGTGATTGGTCTAAAACCGTGATCTATTTTTAAACAGACACCAAAATGAAGACACGGCGTCACGCCACTGTTTCTCTATTTTTGTTTTCTTCAAAGTCCTCTCAACTCGAATATGTACGATTATTGTACAATTAAAAATCCGTGCGTCTGTTCACTAATGCATTCTCAAATGGCGCCAAAACACGGCAAGAATTTCAGTGACACTTCTGGTTCTCTCTCCGTGTTTTGACGTCATTTGAACATCTACTAATGAACAGACGCACGGAAAATGGAATCTATTTGTTAAATGGAAGGCGATGGATCGGATGGAGCGGATAAACGCCAAGGCTGTTTTATCGTTAGTTTTTCATCAACTGACAACAGTACGACAAAACTGTAAGCGTGTTATTTCCTGTTACGATTATATAAACTTCGTCACCAATTCTTGTTGAATTACTGTAAAGCCAATCGGAGATGTGGAAGTTAGTTTTCCAAGTTAGACGAGGGAAGTACCCCATCTTTTGATCAAATAGAGAATAGAATTATGATCACAAATGCTCTCAGAGTGCTCAAAATGGAATTCCCAAGAACGTAAATTTTCAACATTTTCTGAAGGATCCGCGTAGTCCAATATCCCTCCTCAGCTATCACTTCCACCAACTACTCCCTCCGCTGCAGTCACTCTGCGAACTGACAGCACAAACCAATAATAATAATAATATCCCTGGGTTTTGGGGATGCTGCCGACTACAATGAATGTTTCTACCAGTATATTTGAAGCTCGCGTATCTGGATGCGTGCCCGCACAAATCTACTATGAAACTGGCGCCTGCCATTCATGGTGGGGGCGGCGCAGCGTTGAAGAGCCAGGAAAATGTCAAAGAAAGTCAAACAACAACGCATTACTCTCTTTATCGTAAACAACAGTATGACGACGTCTGAACTGTTTTGGATAAAGTACTATATTCGTGTACTGCTTCTCTGTTCAAAATACGTCAGAATATTATTAAAAATCATTAAAAGAACCGTTAAATCGGCTGTTATGAAATTTTCTTATATTTATCAAAATGTTCTTAAAACCCCTCATCTCTTCGGCTGTGTCAGTTTTTACTTGAACTGGTATTGCTTCTTAGCAGATTTTTTCAGTAAGTTTACGTGCTGAGTTAAATAAAACCTTGTAGACTTGTTGATTTTGCTTTTAAAATTGAAATATAGTGAAATGTCAGCTACAATAAGTTTATTAAGTTTCTATGAGGTACCCCCCAAAAATCTTCTCAAAATGCAGGATGTACCATCTCAGAGAATCCAATTTTCAAAAATATATTTTGGGGCCATGCTTCAGCGTTTGTCTTTAGCAGAGGAGTAAGACAAGGCTATCAACTATCTCCTTATACCTCTTCATTATCTTTGTAGAATATTAGGCAACACCATAAGGAAAAATAAGGAAGTGAAAGGACTTGAAGTTGAAGATATACACTTGTCAATAAGAGTAGGCTAATGCCGGTGTTGTTGTCTGTCACCTCCTCTCTACTTAAAAGTGACTGTACATTGAGATCATGTATGGATAAGAGTAGTCTAATGTCGGTGTTGTGGTCTGTCACCTCCTCTCTATTGATAAAAGTCACATATCCACATTGAAAGTGCGCAATGTAAATGCACTATCATTACAATTAACCATACTAATTAAACTAACAGTTATAAAAAGGTTACTAGCAGCGTCACAGCTAATTTTAAAACTTTCTAAAAAACATCTCGAGCTAATCTAAAATTATTTCTACTGATTTCTATGGAATGATAAAGGGGACAAAACTAAACGTTCTGAAATAATAAATGGATAGAATGAAAGAGGTTTGAGTTTGACCTAAATTCATTCAGTAGTTCCTAAAATTTCTTTGGAATCAAAAATATCTAAATGAAGAAAATAATGGGAAATGATAAACCTTCTTTGGTTACTACATGAAATGATATGATAGAGAACTGCCATGCTACTCTCGTGCTACTTACGAATGCATAATACCTTTTTAAATGAAGATATCCGACGGATGTCCACTTTGTTCAAACATACTTACAAGATCGACTAGTACTCTGAACCATTATGGAACAGCTCGTAAATACGCGTGGAGAACAAAACCATATCATGCGACAAAGCTTGTGCTAAGAATAGCATCCTCAAAATCGACGATCTTCTTATAGTAAATAAATACAATTTCAGTGCTTATAGACAGCGTCCAACATAACGTACTGCTAGCGCAATGGCAGCCATGCAGTTAGGGGCGGCCATTATTTTTTTGGAGGAGGTATGAGAAATTCACATGTGCAAGCAATTTGTTTCTATAACTACACCCATGTAAACACATTTGTCTTCAGACACAGTTACTGCGAATAATGTTGTCAGTTTCAACGCACTTGCGTGAGTGAGTTGTAACTTTGTTACTGCTTACTTGATCTTGGTAGCACTGTTGCGTCATTACCTTCAACGGTACAGAATCCACTGGTAAACCGAAGTACACAAGTTAATGAATGTATCCTCAAGTAAAGTTGTAACAAGACTGATTATTTCTGTGCTGCTTTCTCATTTCCGCTTTCAATTTCAATTCTATTTGTCTCCTAGCTTCCTTATAAACTTCATCCCTTTTCTTACAAATTCTTCCAGCGAACATCCTATACTGCCAAGTAGTGTCACGTTCTTGTCTCGCAAACATTTTATTTTGTATTATTTATTTTGTACAATTTATTTTGACGTTTCAAGCGCTGCAAACAATTTTTTTCGAAATGTTTCATACCCCAATAATGGTCCGTCCCTTACCGTGTAGATGCAGACCATAACACCGGGATGATTACTCTACTCTTATCGAGAAGTCTCCCGTCTTCACTCTTGAAGGGGCCTATTTTTCCTAGATTACGACAAATTTCAACCAAAGTATAATAGAATATATCGACATGTCTTGGACTTTATAATACCTACACTTGCAAAGAAGCTTCTAAACTTTTGTCCACGACAATCTCTGGATTTTCAAAAAGCCAACGTTATTACCATAAAGAAAGCTTCAAGTATATTTTCTCCTGCTCATTGCAAAAACATAGCAACAATTCCACAAAAGATCTAGGGAAGATCTAGGGATCTAGAAGCGTGTCAATGTATACATGGCTCTAAAATCATAGATCTAAAAACTTCGACGAATCTTCAATTATTCCATTTCAAATTTATACATAGACACATCCATACAAACTTTCTTTTGTCAAAATGCAAAATCTCACAGACAGATCAGGACACCTTTTGCGGAAACGAACCTAGGCTCACATATACTGAACAAACTTGACACTTTGGAGCCCGGGCTTTGGAGCCTCTTAGACTTATAAACCTTATAACGCTCAACGCTATGTTGTTACCTATAAATACAAACTCCGATTGCTCTTTCTCTTAGAACAAGAAATTGTAATCAAAGAACACACTGTCCTAATCCTAATCCTAATCCTAATCTTAACCCTAATCGCAATCGTAATTGTAACATTAATATACGCATCTTCAAAATATTTTTTATAGTATAGTTGCAATTAAATATTATACATTTGTAAATAGGTAGTTGAGATTTTAACTTTTTATGTTTTATCCATTGATAACATGTAAATTTTATATTTGATAATCAGGGCTCCCATATATTACAGTATCTATTTAACAAATAGATACCATTTTCCGTGCGTCTGTTCACTAAGAGTGTGCCACTGAAGTTCTCGCCGTGTTTTGACGTCATTTGAACCTCTATTAGTGAACAGACACACGGAAAATGGAATCTATTTGTTCTATATAATAATCGAACCAGTAAATATAGAAACAAGATTAAAAAAGAGTCAAGTGGAGAGGGCTTTGAAGAAAACAAAAATATAGAAACAGTGACATGACGCCGTGTTGTCATTTTGGTGTCTGTTCAAAAATAGATCGCAGCTTTAGACCAATCACAACGCGCGTCACATCTTGTTTACTGTATAATCTTTGATACCGAAGTGATTACCATGTCTATAATGGATAATAGTATCAATCTATCTATGTAGATATTTTCATATGTGCTCTATAGCACAGTATGTTAGCAGCACGGGGTAAAAGCAGTTCTGACGCTGGACTATGTTATACTCATTTTTCACACAGAGATGTGTTTTGTAACAAGTAGCCCTATTCTAAAACCATCTGTTATGCGTTCGTTCTGTATATAAACATACATGATACGTGCGAATGAGCGAAAGTAAATAAATCGGACTGTGAGAGGTGGTTTGCCACGACTTTCACTGTTTATGCATATTATTACTATTTCTGTCATCCATTTAAGCCATTCGGTTGCTACTAAGCTTGCAAATATGTTTATTCTTAGCAACAAATGATCAAAAACACTCATCGTGTCCTTTTCAAATTTTGGCCAATTCAGCATTTTATCATGCATGACGTCATGTTTTTCAGTGGGCAGATGCTCTTCCCGACTCGTGACAGTTTGTTCCTCCAAAGTAGAGTTGCTTTATTCATTTGAACATTTCATGTCAACAACGGTAAAAGCATCTCTTCATATAAATACATTTTGTCATTTAGATACTTTTTGTACAAAGTAACACAAAGGGTGTTTACTTACAAAAGGACACTATGTTATTGTAGCACTGCAACTGTTTGCTATAAAATCCGCTCTTCAAAGGGTTATCGTTCTTTTTCTTCAAAACATCAAGAACAGCTACGACTTCGTCAAACAAAGGTTTGTTTTCTTTTGACTTATAGTTTCATTTAAGAGAACACGACAATGGCGTAGTATTATCGAAACCCATCAGAAACTTTTGTTTCCAATGCGGGGTTGCTCCTTTAAAAACATTTAAAAAGTACACGATTTTTAAATGGAGAGAATTTTAAAATGCCAGAAAAGAGATTAATAGTACCTTTATATCCTTACAAGAAAAAAGAAAAATATTTCAGTATTGAATAAAATGTATTATTGACATTAATATTTGCCAAGATCTGTGGCCTTAAGTGATCGAAGCCTTTTTCCTGTGGTATCTCAACATTGTCGGTAATGTATTGTCGATACAGATGACCCTTATCACACAGTGTATGTTGACGTGCCAGATGTATGTTGCACGAAACTGTTTGACAATTTATACAGATACTTATATGTCTCATTGTATACTTCAGTTGCTGTGTCTAACTATAACCTACATGATATTGTATTGTATACGAATATTTTTATATCTGTGCATGTGTATGCGTATGTATATATATATTATCCGATCGTCTCATACGGAGTGCACAGAAAGGGGTTCAGGGGGGCTCAGAGGGGGTTCTGTAAGGGTTTTTTAGGTGTTCTGTAAGGGTTCTGTGGTGGTTCTGTAGGGGTTCTGTATAGGTTATGTGGGGGTTCTGTATATAGGGGTTCTGTAGGGGTTCTGTGGAAGTTCCATCTGTAGGGGTTCTGTAGGGGTGCTGTAGGGGTTCTGTAGGGGTTCTGTAGGGATTCTGTAAGTGAGTGAGTGAGAGAGTGAGTGAGTGAGTGAGTTATTATTATAATATTTTCGCTACAACCTTCATATTCATTTAGTTGCAATCAAAATGAACTAATTTCAATAAAAACAAAAATATTGTTTTAATTAAGTGTGTTCGTCGCTTGAAGCCCGGCGCACACGGTGACGAAATAACTAAGCTAACTGCCTCGTGAGACCTTTTGCTCAACTGTTTCCTCTCGTGTGTGGTGCCATTGTGTGGTGGGAATTGTCCTTGCAAGATCATGAGACAAATATCTGTCGTGTTTGATAATTTTTGCCTTGCGAGGCAAATTCCTTATCGTGTGCGCGTGTCGCGAGAATCCAATTTAGCTATTAGCCAATGAAACTGCATGTCTTAGTTATGTATTTTGAAGTTGAACAAAAACAAAATGGCGGCAAACCGAATTGCTCTTCTGTTCTTTTGCTGCGAAGACTCCATCGCCGTAGGAGAGCTGCGTGTACAATAACATGAGTTAGGAAATGGACATTTCCCTATGCAAGCAAAAAAATATAAAACTTGACAGATATTTTTCTCACAATCTCGTGAGTTGAATTTCTCACAAATCGTTGCCACACACGCGCGAGAGGAACTGACTGAGCACTAAAACTCTTGCGAGGCAGTTAGTTTTTTAAAATTGCTTCCTCACCGGGTGCAGCGGGCTCGATGCATCATATCGCAAATAGGCAAATTAATTTATTGTCGAAGACAAACTGAATCGTCCAGTTACGGTCCATGTATCCCCGCCTTCATACTGACCATAAGGTATTCAAGTAAAATATTTTATTTCATTTCATTTATTTTACTTTAATTTAAAATGAGGGAAAAAACCATTCAAGTGTATGATTTAATAGTAAGTCTATAACCTGAAAGGTAAGTGATTACGAGAGCGATTCTTAACGTTAATTTACTATTTATCATTTGATTGATTGCAGCTCTTCCAAAGAACTTGTTATTAACAGCGCGGTGAGATTTTATCAGTGAAATATTAATCACAAAACTAAGGAATTCAAGGCAAGGAATCGGTTTTTAAATGGTTATTCAGAGCTTTTTCAGAGAAATATCACCTGATGCGTTAATATTCAAAGTCGGCACCCTTTCTCTTCAAGAAACGCTTATCAAATTAATTTACCATTCTATATTAAAAGGTACTCTCTTTATTGTTTACATGTTTAATTTACGCCTTTCCTCTCGAATGAAGTTTGATCTTATGATACACGTTGAGTTTGTCCCGCGTATGGTGCAATGGAAGTCTAAGGCGACACTATTTTTATCGATAGCATAATCGTACACAAGTCTAAGGTAAAAGGTAATTTACGTTTTACTGTCGAATGGACAGATAACATTAAAAGCCAAAATATTTTATGCATTACATGTACAACGACTATAGAGACAGATCGTTTATACCACACAGCAAAATATTGAAAACCCTGCTGCAAAGAGTTTTTAGTATCTGCCAAAGACTTGCCTCCGGAAAAGTCGGCTTTTATAACTCCTTATTTTCCTATTTTGTGTCATGGTCGAATAGTACGTTGCTCTTGTCATATTTGATTAACATGTCATACATTCAATGCCGGATTTAATTATTTACAATACTTTGTTGGTGACATATATTACCTTTTTAGAAGCGCTATTTATCATACAGAGGTTTTGTGTGGGTTCTGTGTGTGATGCATAACTCTTGGTTATAAGCGTTGTTTATGATATATAAGCGTTGTTTGTTATATGTAAGTGTTATGTGCTACAAGCCTTGTATTATTTACTATGTGCTGTGTGTTGTGTGTTGTGTGTAGTGTGTTGTGCGTTGTGCGTTGTACGTTGTGCGTTGTGTGTTGTGTGTTGTGGAGTACCTATAATTTCAAATATTTCAAATTCAATAATAGTCTTATAAAGAATTAAAGCATTTTGTTCCTATTCAACATAGTAATATTTCAAGCTGTTTTATTTTTACATCCATTGACAGTTTATCACTCGTGAGCGCTGAGAAGAGACGAACTACTAGTGTTACTAGTAATTAGGCCACAGGCAGTAACATGACTCGATGACCAAGGCAATAGCTAGATTATTTAATTGTTGTTTGGTCCTCCACAAAAACATGAATTAATAGTTTCCTAAAAAAAACACGTTGAAGTATTTGTAACTTGTTTTATGTTCCTGCCAAACTAGATTTGTTCTTTATCTAACAGTGAAGCCTTCAAAACGTATGCAATTACAAAAGCGGCAACTAGCATTGAACAAGTGCGAAAAATAGGAAACAAGTAAGTCAACAATCAATGATTTTATCAACCTAATTGGTCCAGAAAACACTATCTCGTATAATTACTGTATACGGTTGTTTTAACTTTGGTTCAAACAAAATTGAAAAAATTACTCAAGTAACTAGAATCTCATCTTGTTTTCACTTGTACGAACTGGCAGGTGTCAAGTCGTTAAGAAACCATCTGTCAAGAAGGAGAAAAACAAGGCGACATGGGTTGTTCCTCGTCAATGATAGAGAAACATGCGAAAGCGAAAGTTGTGTCTATCCCTCTCAATGCTGCACAGAAATATCTGGTACGAGAAACATGGGAAACCGTAGAGCTACACAGAAATCAAGTTGGCAAGAAAACGTTTCTAAGGTGACATATAAACTGGTTGAGCATGAAATTATGTTGGTGTAGAATAGGATCACGCACTGCGGTATGTCTTGCTAGGAACTTAGATATTTCTTGGCTTGCTGACTATGTTTACCAATTCATAAGAAATGATTTATTTCTTAAATTTCTTAATGTACATGCAGAGAAAAGAAACATTTTTTGTTTATTTATATGGTTAACCCTTTTCTAATGAGTAAGTTTTAAAATTCCACCAAAAACCCAAATGGTAATTACATTTGAGCAGACATCTACACGTTGCTGAAATTTCTACTGATCATCAGTAGGAATAATATACCTAAAATGTGTGCAATTCTGCAATTGGTTTCGGCTCCATTAAATAACATATCTGATTTATCTCAGAGTATACTCCATTTTGCTTTTCTTTTCTTACAAGCTGTTTTATCTCGCTCTAATAAGAATTATTTAGATGCTAATGAAATCCATAATATGTTTGAAGCATCAGTTTCAATGGTTGTCAAAACGATGGATATTTAAAAGTATTACTAAATATTTTCAGAAAGATTATCTGAGCTATAGTCACAAATAAGATAGACGGGAGTAATCTGAAAAGGTGATAGTAGTATGTAGTGACTGTCTTATCCCAATTTATTAGGAGGTCTTCGCGTTTGCCGCTAGGTTGGTATTAATAATAATAATAATAATATAAGTTTAATAATAATATAAGTTTATTGTGTTATACGCTTAGCTATGTACGGTGCGTCATCGCAGGCAAAGCCAGTACAAACTGGCTTGATCTGGTATTCATATAGATAAGAGGAATTATTGTAGTATGCAAATTTGGGGTAAGCGAGTCAATATGGAATGACATTGCCTATCAATGTTGTTGTTGCTATATCGGGATAATACAAAAAACAAAAAAGCAGCACATAAAACAAAGAAGAATCTGTCTTAATTGAGCAGCATCAATTGTACTCTCAAGGAGAATTTCCTTGTCCCATTGAAAAATGTACACTGAATAACATATTCTTGTTTTAATCAGCGACCGACTTTGATTAAACGTGGTCTTAACTCGAAACGAGTCCAACAACAACAACAACAAGAACAAGAACAACAAGAACAACAACAACAACAACAACAATATACGTTTATTCACCTCATTTGTTAATAATATGACACAGATTGTGATCATGTTTTCACACAATAACCTTTAGTCGTTTCAACGGACACATAATGTAAAAAAAACCCACTTTCATACCATTATGATAAATTCATATCCGAACTGCGGCGTTTGCAATTCAATTATAGCTTCTGATAGGTTTATTTTACATGTCAAATTTATATTAAATATTTAAATATTATATAATGTTCGTCGTTCTCAAATTTTGCATTAATTGCACTCTACGTACACTGAACCAATCTTTAAAACAGTGAAAACACACTGAGCTAGATTTTTCCACAAATTTTGCACAAAATTCCGAATATTTTTTTCATAACTCGTTTTACGGATTTGTATAAAATCTAAGCAGAGGCCTAGCTAGAATCAATTTACAATATTAGTCGTACATCTACTTCCTAAGAGACTAATAACATTTGTAGTGCTTAGCGTCCAGATTGTTTAAAACAAAGGCAGCGGCCCATTTTATGTTTCGCAAATTGACTTCAATAATGGTAATCTTTTAATAAAAAGGAAGCTGTTGTTCCTAGATAAGCAAGTAATTAACTAAAAAAGTACAACTTTATTGAATTTACATAAACGCTACAGAAGCAAAGTACATAAAATTTTAAGCTATGACCAGAATTTTATGTCAGACTGACTGCTTTCGATTGTTTTATAGTTAGCTAAGTTCATTCTTTTCATTTGGTCCTTTTCTCATATAAATACAAGTTAACAAAAAAAAATACAATTTTTTAGAAACAACAACAAAAAAAGAAGAAGAAGAAAACAGCTGCAGGCAGCTTTTACAAAGAAGTTTAGCATGTTTTTTACTCAGCCTTACCGGCTCATGTTGGATAAACAAGAAACACATGTACAGCATATTCACAATTACGTTGATTACAAGCGTAATCGATTTGCTAAGTAAAGAGAGTAAACCACTCGTTGCTCAAAAGTGGGTTAATGTCAACCCAGGGTTACAAGGTTAAAAGGATTCTCTAGTGAAAAAATATTTTGTCACAGGTGAAAGGGATATAGTTCGAGAGTCTTAAAACCGACTTCTTTTGATTTAAAACAGTAAGGGCTTTGTGCGGCGAGTCGTCAAAATCACACTTTTTCAATTTGAAAGCCGCTATTTTGCGTGCGGTTGCTAAGCTGTGACGACACTAGAAGTACTTTCCCCATTTTTGTTTGGAAATCCTTGAAAATGGCAATTACAGCTTCTAGTTTGTGTTTTTTAACGGGATCGGCAGTCGATTGCAGCACAACACGCTATTTTCAAGAATTTTCAAACAAAAATGGCGGTAGAGTCATTTGTAGATTTGTGTTTACTTCCATAGAGACTGATTTGGGCTGTCGTGTCGTGTTTACAGGCTGGGTTTCTGAGGCCAGATGTTTCAATAATACTGCATATGCTCTAGATGAAGAAATTTAATTTTTTAAAGCCGATATTGCAAAATCATGTGCACTAAAAGCAAAGAAGTTAATATTTATTACCATATCAATAATAATAATAATAATATGTATTTGGCGCATTATACCTAGTCTTAATGCTCTTACAAGTTAAAAAATTAAATCCATGCTTGAGATAAAACTATTTACATTTCATTTCATAAAACTACATATTATCAAAATTCCCATGGGACGCTCTCGGAGTCATCAGCAGGGATAAAACTAATAATTTGACAACTGATGCCATCAACTGAAATATTTCGAGATATAGTGGGCGTTCTAAAGGAAGGCAAATGGTTTGGAAACACTGCTCTTGTGCTCACTAATGAAAATGTTAAAAGGTTTTCATTGGTAGATAAGTTTAGGGGGATCTGCTACGTAACAATGAAGATACAGGCCAATAACTGGAAACATTGCTCAACCTGCACGGTAATCTTAACCAGCGCCAGATGTATTCAATTAGGAAGTTAGTTACCTGTAAGCATCCCTCTCATCTCGGTAATATTACCATGGTAACTAAAATAAGTTTGCCGCTGTACACTTTTCTCATAACTTAATGAAACAGGTTCTTCGCTGAAAATCCAACGTACCAAAAACTCTTCCCTGAGTTCAAAGACCTGGAGTACGGCCAACTTGAGGAAGCTAAGGCGTTACACGGCCATGGCAAACGGGTTATTAAAGCGTTGGAAAATGCGGTGACGGCTTTGGAAGATGCGGACGCGTTTACATCGTACCTGGAGGAGCTTGGCAGGAGACACGTCATCCGGTCACTGAAACCGTTGTATCTGGAGGTAAGTAGTGCAGTGTAAGGTGACCTTACGATTAGTGAAGCGTTGTATCTGGAGGTACGTAGTGCTGTGAAAGGTGGCCTTACGATTAGTGAAGCGTTGTATCTGGAGGTACGTAATGCAGTGAAAGGTGACTTTACGATTAGTGAAGCGTTGAATCTGGAGGTACGTAGTGATGTGAAAGATGGCCTTACGATTAGTGTAGCGTTGTATCTGGAGGTACGTAGTACAGTGAAAGGTGACTTTACGATTAGTGAAGCGTTGTATCTGGAGGTACGTAGTACGGAGAAAGGCGGCCTTACGATTAGTGAAGCGTTGTATCTGGAGGTACGTAATGCAGTGAAAGGTGACTTTACGATTAGTGAAGCGTTGTATCTGGAGGTACGTAGTGCAGAGAAAGGTGGCCTTACGATTAGTGAAGCGTTGTATCTGGAGGTACGTAATGCAATGAAAGGTGACTTTACGATTAGTAAAGCGTTGTATCTGGAGGTACGTAGTGCAATGAATGGTGGCCTTACGATTAGTGAGCCTTTGTACATGCGCGCGTTGGATATAATATGAGGTATGATATGGATATAAGGTGATTAATTATAATTATCTCCCTTTTAGAAGCAGCTCTATTTACGAATAGTTGTTTTCTCCATATATGGTCAAACTGTGGTGTATGTGAGTAGCGAACCAATCAAATTGCTAGAATTCCAATATCCAATTACTAAAATAATATACATATCTTTATATAATAAAGTGGATATATCGCGCACTCTGATTGGTTAAAAACGTTTACGTAGTCATTGCGGATGTATTGGCTGCGTTTATTTAATAAAGGAAACAAGAAGCATGTGCTATTTGTTCCGTTGAGTTATGGAAACACTTGTGCAGATTTGGGAAACGCAGAAAGCTGTAGCCGGAAACGGTCGCCTTCGGTTCGTGCTATGGCACAGCAATTTTGTGCTCTCCGAAACTTGTACTCGTGTTACCATACCTCGATCGAAAATAAGGAAATGTTTTCTATTTCTATTTCTTAGATAGTATAATTATATTTATTGCCGAAATCCCATACTCACTGGAATGTAATTATTTCCTGGTAACAGAAAATGGGGAAGTGCTTGATGCTAACGCTGCGAGACACGTTGAAGGAGGAATGGACCGCGGAAGTGGCTGGAGCGTGGAACAGTCTCTTCAGCTTCATTGCAGGAACAATGCTCAGGGGCCTGGGAGATGTCGAGAACTGACTTGCGTACTTTGTGGACCGTGCTTGGTCCACGAATATTTCGTACATATCCTGTCTTGTAAAAGCAACGTTGTACTTAGTTATGGATCGCGCAACAAGTAGTTCAATTGATCCTGTCTCCACTTCAATGTCTAATTTAGTGGTACTCTCAGTAGTAATCTGTTTACGAAACAATGCAGCAAACTTTGTGAAAGGCATTCCAGATTATATAAATCAAGACTGGTATCTGGATCTAAGTATCAACAACGTGATTATAGTGGATGATCAGATGGCAGAAACCTCCAACGACAAACGAATCCTTAACTTATTCACAAAAATATCTCACCACCGCAACCTTGTTGCACATTTTCTTCTGTAGAATATGTTTTATCAAGAAAAATCAGCCGTACTACGAGCATAAACATTCACTAGTGTTGTTCAAAAATCACAGGGGTAAGATGCAGGTAATGACTTTTGTCAAGCAGATGTATTCGAATAATGCAGATTACTTTATGCCAATTTACGAAGACAGTATGTTTGTGGACCTGAATTGAAAACCAACGTATTACCTAACGACCCAACTTCTACCCAACCAAAAGGGATATCTGGCGCACGAGCAATCGCCACATACCTACAAAGACAAAACTAGTATTAGTCCCCTGTTGCGAATTAAATGAGTCGCTTGGATAAAGAGATGGAGAAAATATTGGGACATCCTGGTCTACCAGACGACACAAAAGCAAAGCGTTATGCTGTTTTTCATTTTCTAACATCTTCATGGTTCGTCTATATCTTATGCTGCTAAACAATGTGCTCCCTCAGACGCACCCCCGTCCTCAAGAACATGTTTCACCAGCGGCACAAACCCTGCCTCAACTGTAAAATATATTATGCTGCTAACCAATGTGCTCCCTCAGACGCACCCCCGTCCTCAAGAACATGTTTCACCAGCGGCACAAACTCTGCCTCAACTGTAAAATATCTTATGCTGCTAACCAATGTGCTACCTCAGACGCACCCCCGTCCTCAAGAACATGTTTCACCAGCGGCACAAACTCTGCCTCAACTGTAAAATATCTTATG
>JANUFV010004463.1:0-12266 GCA_024757865.1 Epizoanthus scotinus
TCAGTAAGTCAGTAAGTCAGTAAGTCAGTAAGTCAGTAAGTCAGTAAGTCAGTCAGTCAGTCAGTCAGTCAGTCAGTAAGTCAGTAAGTCAGTAAGCCAGTAAGTCAGTAAGTCAGTAAGTCAGTAAGGCAGTCAGTCAGTCAGTCAGTCAGTCAGTAAGTCAGTAAGTCAGTAAGCCAGTAAGTCAGTAAGCCAGTAAGTCAGTAAGTCAGTAAGTCAGTAAGTCAGTAAGTCAATCAGTCAGTCAGTAAGTCAGTAAGTCATTAAGCCAGTAAGTCGGTAAGGCAGTCAGTCAGTCAGTCATTCAGTCAGTCAGTAAATCAGTAAGTCAGTAAGTCAGACAGTCAGAAGTACAGACACACACACACACAGAAAGATAGTCAGTCAGTCAATCTCACCTTTTCACATTGTATGTCTCATATTATATTCTAAAGTCTGCAGGTTGTATTATGAAAGTGACAGTAGTTAATGTACTTGCCTGTTGTCTGCTTTAAAGCCACTGATTTAGCTGGCATTGTCCATTCCAAACTCAAATTGTGTTAACTTTAATCGTTTCGATGTTTTTTTACAGGCGTTCGTACTTTGAGCTGTTTTGGTACAGTCATCATCAGTTCGTCATCTTCTACATCGGCCTTGTCATTCACGGCATACAGTAAGTGGCGCATGCGCAGTAACGAAAACGATGTACTATTTATCGGTAACAACTTGCGTTCGTCATTCGTCGATTCAATCATTACTACAGAATGGCGTATAGGTATCCTTATTCTTAATATCTAATGTTTGTCTTAACAATTGTGCTTTTAGGACGACAACTGGTTCCAGGTATGCCCTAAAAAGTTGGCTTTTACTCCAATTTGTGCGACGAAAGAAACATACAGGCCGGGAAAAGTTGTATTTAAAATATAGCTATACATTCGTTAAATATATACAAGTTATATGTCAATGTTTATCCATTGGTTTTAAAGACAGTCACTATTTCGTATTCACGATAATAGTTGGTTCTTTGGATGGATGGTAAAGGACATACCTGGAACGTGAAAACTGTTAATATTTATCTGCCTTTGTATTACAACGTCAGACAAGACGTGCACGAATCTATCTCTAGTAAATCAAGAATCGTCAGCTACTAGGAATCGTAAAAAAAATAGGATTTGTGAGGAAAAATAGACTTAAGAAGAAAATAAGTGGGCCGGGAATTCATCCTACACCTGAACTCCCCTATCCCACCCTATAGGCTTATTTCAGCTGACGCAATGTAGCTATAGTTGATAAACCCGAAAGGGTGGAGGTGTGGGACATTTGCTTACTCTTTGATTATTTTTTAGTGTTTCTTTAATTTGTTATTGCTTGAATGACTAAACATTAGGGTTTTTAAATATAAATTATCTCCAAAACTTAAATAACCCAAATCTGCCCCGCCATCCCCTTCCACTTAACATTGATAGGTGCATAATGTTCCTTTATACAACAAACCTTCTCAATTCCAAAGACACCAAATATCCAATAAAGATTGACAGGCTCAATAGTAACATTTAAAACCTTTCTATTTTGAGTGGACTATAGGCATTTTAGTTACTTGACTGCAGAGGATTCCTCTGCCCTTCCCCTTACTCTACTGCTCAATACTGATGGGTTCTATTTTTACAGAGGCATCGTCAGATTTCAGTCAAACCCTCAAGTTCACGACCCTGAGTATTGCTCCAGCAAAGTCTGGCAAATGGACCCGAAATGCAAAACTCAGCCACGATTTTCTTCGTTTGGAATGAATGTAAGTCTGGTAAAAGGCAAATTAATATCTAAGATTATGCCAACCGTGTCTGGTTTGTCCTGTAAACGTAGATAATATCATGTGGGTAAAATGTAAAATTATATCATTATTTCTGATATTCTCTTTCCCTATCACAGACGTGGAAGTGGGTTGTGGGACCTATGGGACTCTACTTTGCGGAAAGATTTGTGCGCTTCTGGCGCTCCCAGCAGAAGGTCAAGATTATTAAAGTAAGTGGCGCGTTTACTAGTAAAATATACTTTAGAATGTTATCGTAGTGAACACAAAACAAGAATAGGAAGTGTTAACGTTGAAATAAAGATGACTCAATCAAGTAACTATGAGCGTTGTGGTGAGCTGAGTGGTGACAGGTGAATAAGACTTTTATCGATCCGCTATTCTTCTGCTAAATGTTTAGAACAGAGCTAGTTCAGCGTCAGTCCTGAACACATGATCAACTCGGTATTACATTTGTAGTTTTCAAAATGAATATTTGGTAAGAAGTGAGTAAGACTTAACACTTTTACTTCTTACATAAGATATATAAAATTGTCATGTTTCAAAGGGTTTTTGATAACTGATTAAAAATTAGGGCTTCCACTATTCACACAAACCGCCTTGTATTCTAGTTATACAGTCCAATAAACAACTATTTGCGTGAGCGTTTTCAGTAGTATCTTAGCATTATGGAAGCATATTGTACTGGAATCTTATTACAAATCCTCTCCCCCCTCCCCCCCCCTCTTGCCTCATCCTTGGTGTCTTATCATTAACTGCAACACAGATTGGAATAATTTGACACTGTATCATATATTAATGTTACCTTCATTGATGAAGCAGCAGTTTCTCCTAACCATAATGGTTATTGTTGCAATGATACTAGTGGCGAAAATTTAGAAGCTGTTTGTAAATTTGTATTTCAGGTTGTAAAGCATCCATCAAAAGTCATCGAGATTCAGATGAAAAAGTCAGGTTTCAAAACCGAAGCAGGTCAGGTAGGAAGGCCCGATGTCATTTGCGTTGCGCCGCTGTGTCAGTTATCCAACCCGTCCACACTACTGGAGAGGTTAACATATCATTTCTTCTATTGCAGTACATCTTCCTCAAATGCCCGAGGATTTCCCATCTAGAATGGCATCCGTTCACGCTCACATCTGTAAGTACTTATTTGGTGAATTAACAAACAGGTTTCTATTTTTGCAAATAAAATAAGATTCAAAACTCAGTTTGTTCACTATGTGCATTACAATATCTGGCGCATGTTAAACTTACTTTTAGGGCATTTCCTTAGGAATAATTGACCAATCAGCTAGCCCCTCCACCCAAGAACATTTATATTCGTCATTCCTAAACGGTAGATGGTATCGAGTTGAAACTTTCTGACTTTTCCCAAAATTTGTTAGCGGACAATTTAATATATCAATGTTTGCTATAAATGCTGTTGTTTAAAAGTGACACATTTGTCAAAAACCTAACTTTTTTTCTAATAATTTAATTGATCTCGGATTTTTTCACACCAAATTATAGATCAAGCTTTAAAAAAACAATTCATGATGGCCGTATTGAAAAACAAAATAAAATAGCTAAATGCAAAAATGTACATCACTAATTAATTAGCTAATCTATCAATTATGGCTCTGTTACTATTTATAGTAAGAAAATTAAAGAGGGGCGAATTGGCCCCGCCTCCTCCACCTCCCCAACCTTCCAAAGAGCAAAAAAATACCCATTTAAAATTAGTACTAGCATTGGAAATTATAGATATGACACTCTACCTTGACTAACTGCGATTATGATGACTAACCAGTTTAATATTATCTCATTAGGCTCCCGAGCAGGATCATTTTTCAGTTCATATCCGTATCCTAGGAGATTGGACGGGTGAGTAGAGAATGGTACCTAACTTGTCTCCATAGTAGCAGCACAAACCCAATGTTCCACGCAATCAGAAAGCCTCTTTATCATTTAGAACACCTTCTTGCAGTTTTCTTGTGCATTGATGATGACGATATATATTCTCGTACATTTTTGTTGCTGGAGTTTTCTCCGGTGTGGACGGGGTCTATTTAACCCATAATGCATTGCATAATAAGCATTCTCTGCATGACTAATTCATTGTCGTTTCTTCAGGTTCACTCGCTAAAGAGTTTGGATATGATGGAAAAGACTTTAAAAAACTGTTAGAACTGCCAAGGTCAGTATTGATACTGCGTGTATACGACTGCAACCATCTTATCTTTATAGACATAATAATCGATAGAATGTGGTATATTAGATTTATTATTGAAATTAACTATGGCATGCAATTCATTTCATAAACAGTGAGACCAATGTCGACGACACGACGTCAGTAAACCGTGTCAATAACTCTCTGACTCATACTTCCTTATAAGGATTTGTATAAAGTTTTATAGCTGTGATTACAGAATTTATAATCTAAACCAAAGCTTCTTGTTTAGAAGAAACAATCTTAGGACAGATCATTTCTAAATGAGATAATTTTTGTTGCAATCTGCAATACAATTTGGAGCCGAGTTACGGAGGGATAAACTCGACCCAAATCCCATATACACGCGTGGTTGCCGCCCATTCCAGCTCCGATCAACAAGGAGTCAAAAAACATTAATAGGATTATTGGATTTGGTACTTCCAACTAGTAGAATAATTTAAAAGAGCTGGCACATTCTGAAAGTGTTCAGTCTATTCTATATGCACAACATGATTAATGACGTTGCTCTTCATTCTGTATCGATGCTATATAGGTTAGCGGTGGATGGCCCATTCGGTACCGCCAGCACGGTGAGTCGTGCATGTATGTAGTTTAACTGAGAAGTGAAGTGTGTACAGAGTTGGTCCGTTATCTGCGTTGTGTTTTAGATTATAGCTTTAATTTGTAATTTCTAGACATGTTTTGCGCAATTGCGTTATATGATTTATTATTGATCGTAGGTTGACTGATCAATGGAACCCTTCTTCTTTATTTCATTGAATCATTCATTCATTCGTTCGTTCGTTCATCTGTTCGTTCGCTCGTTCGTTTGTTTGTTTGTTCATTTATCGACTGTCCAAACACACTGTGTTATTGTGTCACTAGTACACCACAATTTACCATATCGATACAAGACACTACATGCAGGCGTCTCACATATCCAACGTTGTAATGTATAAAACTGTTGTTACCACAGGACGTATTTTCCTACAGTGTATGTATGTGTGTCGGAGCTGGGATTGGAGTTACTCCATTTGCTTCGGTTCTGAAATCCATATGGTAAGTGATGCTGTGACCCATCCCTTATCATGTACTTCGAGTTACCATGAATATTTTCCATGAAGAGATCTTGAAACTTGCACAAACTCTTGTTGTCTTTTGGAATGCCAATGTATATTTACTTGATTAAAGGCCAAAAATAACACCACTCTTGAATATACCCCTTTCCAGTAATCCTAAAAAAGAAAAGGGTGTTTACTTGAGAGGGGCGGTTAATTGAAAAACAAAATAGAAAGGTTACTAGAACTAAGAACATTTCACTCATTGTTAGAGCGTACTACATTTATGCACAAATAACATACGTTGCACGCCAAGGTTTCTGCAAACGTTTCTCTGTTGTATGACCGCAATGAATAACTTTCAATTACAATCACTTAAAGGGACGTATGAACCGTAACAGGTATTCAGTCAAGACCTCATAAGACTATAGTTTTAACGCCTCCTCTGATATAAACGCACCTTTTAAATAGACGCCTGTCCAAAAACTGAAAAACGTAAACTCCTCGGGCGATTAATCAATTCTTGGATTTCTAGATGACAACGTTGTTCTTGTATGTCTTCAATTCTTGGTTTTGGAAGAGCAACGTTGTCTATTGAGACACGTCTAAAGTTCTTGGCTTTTGGATGGAAAACACGTCATCTAGATATGTTGTCAGTGATTTGGACGATAATCGTCTCTTGGTATGTTCTTCATTGGCGGACTCTTCATTGATTCTTGAATGGGAACCCTGTACTTCAATGGTTTGCAAACATACTCGCGGAATACAGGAAATGTCATTCTAGAGAACCACAAGAATAAATCGAGTGCCATTATATCCAGAAACGCTGGCTTGCCTGACGGTCATTTGCTGACCTTAGTTGAAATGAAATAGTGTAACCTTGGAATCAAGACTTGGTTTGTGCTCATTCTGATTACATAGCAACTAGCGTGCGGCAATATTGCAAATATTCACCGTATATAAACATCGTCATATGTTACACAGGTACCAGTACCAGCAAGGCGGTTCTAATATCAATGTCAAGAAAGTGTATTTCTATTGGATCTGCCCCGATACTAACGCCTTCGAATGGTTCACTGATCTACTACAAGATCTGGAGAGAGAGGTTGGTATTGACTGGATTGAATTTAAGTACTGATTAAAAAATGAATAAAAGAAAATGAGTTTAAAAAAATGAATAAAATATGTTACATGCGGCATGTGGTTTAACGATAAACACTTCTCATACCGGCACTCGCCAAACAGACCTTCACAAACATTCACCAACATGAAGGCGATATATTACAATTTTAGTTCGTATAAAATGCAAGTTTATCTATCGCGGATTGCTAGGAAATGAGAGACGATGCAACAAGCCTGTGAGATAGACAAACAAAGACATATCTACATATGTTATATACAATGAATAGTGTATCCACCATCCGTATCGGAGACCTTACTGGGAGTGCAGTCAAAGTTAAAACTAAGAGATTGCGTGTTAGTGCGGCGGAAAGGTAAGTAGTACGCGCATAAAGAAAGCTATAAGCTAGTCCGATAAAATGAACTCCCTATCCTTGTTTTAGCTTTCATATTAGTGATCGCATAGTCTGCACCACGTCCTCGGGTAATCCATTGCAGTCCTTTATCGTTCAAGGAAAGCAATATTGTGTAAGATAATTATTGCCTGTATCCATGTGACAGACTGGTACGGACAGGCAGTTGGAGGTAGACAGATGTACGGTAGCGTGGACGGATATAAAAACAGGTGGACAGACAGTTGTACAAGAAGGCAGATAAACACCCAGACAGACAGGTGGACAGACAGTTGTACAAGGAGGAAAATAAAAAAGTAGACAGACAGGTGGACGGTCAGGCAGACAACCAGACAGACATGTGGACAGACAGGTGGACAAGCAGTTGTACAGGGAAAACGAAGCTGATATAGTCTGGTAGATAGACAAACAGACAGACAGGTGGACAAACAAACAGACAGGTGGACAGACAGGTGGACAAGCAGTTGTACAAGGAAAACGAAGCTGATATAGTCTGGTAGATAGACAAACAGACAGACAGGTGGACAAACAAACAGACAGGTGGACGAATTAAGATGGAGTGACACACGGAGAAAGTTGATACTTGTGGCTCCTGTATGATACAAATTGCACCAAATTCAGTGACAGTTTGCCTGAGAATAATATAACATATAATATGTGTTTGGGTTTTGCAGATGAACAGCATTGGAAACGTAGGTTTCCTTGAATATAACATCTACTTAACAAGAGGATGGGGACAAAATGAAGTAAGTCAGTTTTTGTTTAAGAGTCTCAGTAACTCGACGTGCAATTAGCCGACGTGCTTGCTGCATGGTAACAATTAACGGGCAACTGTCACAAAGAGAGCACAGGAGAGACTGCTTCCGATCTTATCCTCTCGGCGTCATTGGAACTGTAATTAAGGTTGTTCGCCTTGCAGTTGTAGAACCGAATGCACGTCACTAAACCGACTGGGAAATTGTGCCAGTGATTACAATCAAAATAACAACCACTGAATCCAATATGGCTACCAGAAAATAAGATGTTTTGATGAGACTGAAGCAATCTTTGCATTGTTCCCTGCTTGTATTTGCTTGCAGTGAAATTCAAAATAGTTTTATGATTATATATAGACTTGAAGTGAAGGTAGGTTTTGGGTACAAACGAATGGTTGGCTCTGACGCTACGCGAATGAATTGTGTTAACATGTACCAAACAAGTCAGTCATATAGCGATGTGTTCTGTCATATAGCAGCTGCGTTCACATCAAGAATTTCAATCTCGAAACATTAGCAAACCGAGACACCAGGGACTTGGTTAGTTGTTTCCAATAGACACAAGGTAAATAGTACTGGATCATAGACAATCAGAACGCGCAAAATGGCACTAGAGCAGATTTCATGACTATCACACAGTGAACAGCATTGTTGTTGCATGTCAAAGCTCTTTCTTGCCATGTGAGATTTGCGACGAATTCTTGTACAAACCGATTGTATCCCAGCGACCAACAGTTGCATTGTATGGCATGTAATGTTACGCAACGTGATGCAATTTATTCCATTTATTGACCTACCAGAGATTAGTTATGATGTGTGACTTAATGACGAAGTGACATTACATGACGTGATATGTGTTGAAAGGGGTTGAATCAATCACTAATCCCCGACCTAACTGTAATAGTTTCGCTTTCTTATGTCATTGGATTTGATTTTCATACTCATGGAAAACCCTTTCTGTACCAACGGTTTAGTATTGGTCTAGTATTGGTTTAGTATTGGTTTAGTATTAGTATAGTATTGTTTTAGCATTGGTTTAGTATTGGTTTAGTATTGGTTTAGTATTGGTATAGTATTGTTTTAGCATTGGTTTAGTATTGGTTTAGTATTGTTTTAGTATTGGTTTAGTATTGGTTTAGTATTGGTCTAGTATTGTTTTAGCATTGGTTTAGTATTGGTTTATTATTGGTTTAGTATTGGTTTAGTATTGGCTTAGTATTGGTCTAGTAATGGTTTAGTATTGATTTAGTATTGTTTTAGTATTGGTTTAGTATTGGTTTAGTATTGGTTTAGTCATTGGTTTAGTATTGGTTTAGTATTGGTTTAGTATTGATTTAGTATTGGTTTAGTATTGGTTTAGTATTGGTTTGGTATTGGTCTAGTATTGGTTTAGTATTGGTTTAGTATTGGTTTAGTATTGGTTTAGTATTGGACGGTTTAGTATTGGACGGACGGTTTAGTATTGGTTTAGTATTGGTTTAGTATTGGTTTAGTATTGGTTTAGTATTGGTTTAGTATTGGCTTAGTATTGGCTTAGTATTGGTTTAGTATTGGTTTAGTATTGGTTTAGTATTGGTACATTATATAGAATACATTAAACATTGCAGGCACGCAGTATTATGCTCCACGAAGACGACAACGCAGATATCATCACTGGCTTACAACAGAAGACGCGATATGGCCGACCGGTATGGAGCAAGGAGTTCAGTGATGTGGCCAGGAATCATCCCGAGTAAGATACTAGAATTGATTCTTCACTAAGCCATAAATTACCAGGATTTACGCGCGGAATAAAAGTGATATTTTCATATGTGAAAAATAACATCCTTTTCTCAGTAGCACTCTCTAGTCATTTAATAGCCGCAGCCATGTTGTAACCTTAAAGCGGCACCAGACACCTAACTAGCGATTGTTTCCTAGCATTTTCCGAACATAGCCAAAGTCAGTTCTTCGAAGATTTTCCGAAGATTTTCAAACATTTCCAAAAATATTTTAAAAATATTTTCGATCATTTTCGAAATGTTCTGAAGATTTCTGAAGATTTCCAGAAGATTTTCTGAGGATTTCCGACATTTATGGCGCAGTGAAGGATAAACAAAATATTCTATGACCGCTTGAAAATAAGAAATTTATCTTCTCGTGTTGATAGTATCTCCACTCTTTTGCTTCGCTCATTCGTGAGGATATAATATCCACACTGGAAGATAATGATAGTATCTCAGCGCGCCCGTGTAATATCATCTATATATTGATGTTTTGCTTTATATCGCGATTTGTGTTAAAGCGGTTGTTTCAGGTAGGAAGCCATCTCTTGTACTTTCAACAGACCCAGTTATGACCGGATGTTATGCTAACTGAATAAGCACGTTTTACAAATCAGAAGCTCAAACATAAATATTTATTTCTCCATATGATACAAATAGCGCGAATGGCAGAAAGTATACTTTGTCTCATTCACTGCATATAGACGTTTCCTTGGAACATACTTGAGGAAACAGCAGGTCAGGTGATCCCCAAATCACGAGGCCTGACGCTATAATGCCGTGTCATTTTGTATTTATTAAATACCTGCAGGATTTGAGGAGATTTTTAGGTCACGTGATCTATTGTTTATTGAAGCGAGAGGACCCTGGGAACGAGGTTGTTATTAGGCTGACTTGTATTGACGCACTTTGACAAACAAATGCATTTAAAAAATACGAGAAAAAGTGCTTCATCACATGTTAAACACCGAGAATAAAGTTGAAAAAACGACGCGTTCGAGGTATTTGAAATGTGATGAAACAATTCAAGTTTTGGTGAAGAGTTAACGTATGCAAAACCCAGCAATTTTTCATCGTCCGTGGACAGGGACGTTAAGCGTCGACGTTCTATCGGGGGACTTAAAAGAACCCACACACTTGTCGATAAGAGTAGGGTAGTGATCCCGGTGTTGTGGTCTGTATCTACATTGTAATTGGCAGCCATTGGCGCCGTATATAGCATTGTAAAGCGCATCGAGACATTACGTGGGATGCGCTATATAAGCACCGATATTATTATTATTGTTATTTCAAAAACCACATCATGTAGTGATTTTCTTTAGTGTTTGATATATGTATTTCAAATAAGTGAGTTCACTTATTGTTGATGATCAAACCATGATTTAGTGTACATATTTGTGACAAAAACAACTCTTAAGGCCAAATCTCGACGAGGGTTTATATATTTATTTATTATAATTTTTTTTTTATTAACTAATATTTCAAGAGGAAGCTCTTTCACAAAAGTGATTTTCAAAGGGGTCCTTTATTCTGCTTCCACCACATTAAACTATATCACTACATGTATTGAGGGGGAAATATAAAGAACTACGTGGTGAGGCAAACACAACTGAGCTGTGCTCCAATTTAAGTGCCGCCAAAACTATGGACAAACAAACAACCATATAACTATCAGGGTACATAGTCAGTCTTCCCATGACAGAAGGGACTTACATCGCGGCCTTATATTGTTTCAGTACGAACATTACACCATATAACTATTAGGGTACATAGTCAGTCTTCCCATGACAGAAGGGACTTACATTGCGGCCTTATATTGTTTCAGTACGAACATTACACCATATAACTATCAGGGTACATAGTCAGTCTTCCCATGACAGAAGGGACTTACATTGCGGCCTTATATTGTTTCAGTACGAACATTACACCATATAACTATCAGGGTACATAGTCAGTCTTCCCATGACAGAAGGGACTTACATTGCGGCCTTATATTGTTTCAGTACGAACATAGGCGTGTTCATCTGTGGACCAAAGGCGCTCTCCTCGGCCCTCCATCACATGTGCAACATCCACAGCAAAAACAACAACGGAGCCAAGTTCTACTTCAACAAGGAAAACTTCTAGGTCATCATAAAGTGCTTCACGGACATCAAGGATCTAACCCTATTGTAGCAAGACTCGGTGAACTGCGTTTTTCATGTTCCATATTCTATGTGCATGGTGGAGGTGCAAGAATTTCTAACCAATCGATGTGCAAGACGAAAATTTATTAGCAAATAAAGTAGAGAAGAGGCCAGAGAAGATAACAATTTAAACCATTTATAAAGGAAATAGTATCTCGAAATATTCAATGTAAATCAAATATTTAATTGTTTATTATTGTATTTGCCTACATCATCGGCCCCTCATGGTCGTGGCCATTTTGTATGATGACGTCATTTCTGTTCACTCCACCAGCTGTTGTACAAATGCAATACAACACGATGATGCAACGTCATGCAATACAAATCCATATATGGATGTTTTTCATTTTTTTTATTGCACTGCATTGCCTGTTGAATTTTATTGTACCAAACTAGAGGGCAAGTGGAAAATTTGGAACAAGAATATAGAATACAAAAAAACTGGCAATGTTCGTTAGGTTTTTCAAGTTATTTAACAGAGAAACAGAGAGATGTAATTATTTTTGACCTGCTCGATTAAAAAGTAGCTCGGCTTTCGATTAGAAGTAGTTCTAGTTCAGTACAAGAAACAGCTGATTCAGTACCCGTTTCTGCACTAGCCATTATATAATGTAATGGGCTGGGGGGAAGGATAAAGAAGGAACTGCGATCGTAAGTATATGTTCGGCGCATTCTCCATTTAGTGGGCAACCAAATATCCTTTGCCTTGTGGTTTTATACGTCAAGTTCTATAACTGCCACGTAATCCCTTAGTACGTCCCTCACATTAGCGGCGGACCATTTGATCGTGGGGTGGAAAAACAATTTTGTTGCCAATTTTCGTTTCTCTACAATTTTAGTCAGATATTAATATTTTCGCTTTTCCCATCTTTTTCTCTCTCTTTCTTTTTCTACCTCTCTCTCTCTCTCTCTCTCTCCCTCTCTCCCTCTCTCTCTCTCTCTCTCTCTCTCTCTCTCTCTCTCTCTCTCTCTCTCTCTCTCTCTCTCTCTCTCTC
>JANUFV010004574.1:0-12258 GCA_024757865.1 Epizoanthus scotinus
CACACACACACACACACACACACACCGTCCTCTCGCAGCCTCTCTAAGCCCTCAGTAAATGAAAAAAACTCAGGGCAACAGTAAATAACATTTTCATGATGGCGGTCGATCCGTGTAAGTCTACAAAAGTTGGCTATTGTCACAGCGTTTTGTCAGAAACAAAAGCCGGGACAGACGGGCTACTAAAGTTTCCTTTGGGCTTGGCGGTATTACAGCCTTTTGGTTGAATTGTCGACAGCTGCAACAAAATGACAAAATGTCTTTCGTTTTTAAGCTCTCTACTACTCTATAGCTTAGAGATCTTCGTCTACCTCTTTAATAGACAAAAGGCAATTTTTCTGCATGTCTGTGAACTGAATGTAAGGCATACTGAAAAATGTTATAGAACGGAAGCTGTGGTTGTTTTCTGGAATGTAATGTTATGGATTACTATACTTGTGGTATAAGGCTTACACCAAGCCAGTCACGTCAATGTAGCTGGGTTTAATAGCTGAAAAGGAAGCTAAAGGATATTTCCGACACTAAGCCGGCGCGGATATTAAAATAGCAGCCGGCGAAGAAACAAGTATTTTAAGAGTGTGATTGAATCGATCCAGTTTCACATCAGTTCCTGTTTTAATCCACAAAGGACTATTGATTTTTAAAAGATTTAGAAAAGATGCCGGGGCAAGAATAATTGCATTTGTGGCACAATGTCAAGCACTTCATTCTATTTAACTTGGCATATCTCATGTACTACTTCCTTCCATCAGTTTCCGCACAGTACAGTCATCAGACGTGGAAGCAATAAAGTAAATGACGATAAGGCCAAGAAAAAAAAATTATGCTTGCGTCCAGATTTTCCAAAAAAAGGAAGGAAGCGGCCAATTATAAACTGACTTCAACTGTTTCTTTCAAAATATATATTTTTTAAAGGGCAACCGTTGTTCCCAGACAAGCCAGTAATTACATATATACTCCGTGGGCAACGAAGTAAGAAGCAGAATAGTTCAGAAACAAAAAAAACTTCATTACAAGTTAAGCCTGATATAACGCGTCATCGTCATATCTGCCTGGACTTTAGTTTCCGACTGACTGCTTTCGATTGCATCAGAGTTGATTTTAACTGTAAGCTCACTAAGTTAACTTCTTTTTAAAAAATGTAAGATAAAAAATGCAAAAAAAATAAACAGGCGGCTTCCAAAAAGAAAGCTAACAGGGACACTAAACTTATAGTTTACTATTTGTTTACTGCCTAAAGCGATTCTGTTGTTTTTGAAAGACAAATAATAATGCAAGCTTGTTGATTTATTGCGGTACATTTGCGTCCTTGTAAACCTGAACCTAGTCTGCGAGCGGCTCAATTGTTAAATATTGGGCGCAAAGAAAAAAGAAACAAACAAACAAACAAACGAAAAAAGCCGGCGAGTGAGTTACCATGCGTTTCGGAGGTTGGAAAATTTGCAGTTGCGATTGATACATACTGGAGGTGGATCGATCAAATTCAGTCCTGCGCGGCGTATTAAATTCGATCGATTTAATATTTTAATAACCCGCTATTGTCGCAGTTCGGCGCGACATTTACAGATGAGACTCTATTGCTCGGCTGTGTAAACTGCGCATGAGCAGAACGTGGGCTCTGAGACTGACGAGATTGATCAGCTATGCAATGCGGCTACTAGCCTGCGCATGTGCGACAAGCCCTCGACGCGTTTATCTCGTTTATGTCTACTCTGGCGGCGTACGGCCTCTGAGTAGACACTCCGGGTATTTGAACGAACATTTGAGGGAAGGCGAATAGGGAGCTTGTCTTGCAGGCTATCTAGGCGGCTACCCTTGCTGTGACGAAGGGCTAGCGCTCGAATTGCGAAACGTCTGCTCCAACTTTCCACCCTCGCGGCGAAAAACGTAGCACAACGATTTTCAGTTGATTTATCCTAAATATATTAAATCTAGCACATGTATTTCCTCACAAGGCCTTTTTCCCCCAAGAAATCGACAATCAAGAATAGATTAAACGAGAAAGGACACAACTGAAGTTCGATGAAAATGTCTAGATATTAGTTTACATACTATGAGATACTGTCGCGTCGGTTCCTTCCTCGCATTTTGCCGTACAAATGGGTAATCCAAATTCCTATCAGAATACATTCGCCGCTTCTGCATTACTAGTTTTCATGAATATATCCGTTATTCACTTATTGGCGGCTGCAGTCACTGATGTCTTGGCATTTTGTATATCCAGCCGTGGGTGGCTCCGGAAATTTCAAAAATATGAGGGTGGTGGGAGGGAGCGGAAAAAGGCGTCTGGGGGCCAAGATATGTATGCTGCTTCTTTTGCTTATAAGCGTTTTGTGAGTATGCAAAAGATTGAAAATGTGGTAGAAATAGCATCTCCATGCAAGAAAACCAGGTATAAAACTAATATTCATCAAATCTTTGTCGGCTGATTTGTTATTTATAGGTCACATGGATTTCTCATGCAGTTCACTAATCATTTTCCAGTTAATATGGACGCTTTATTGACCCATATGATCAATACTGACGCGCTTAGCTGGCCGTACTTCTGTCAGTATACATTGGTTTAATCAGGACACAGCCGGGCTGTGCTTTGTTAGATTCAGCTTGGCGTAGGCCACCGTTGAAATCAGTGTTCTGAGTGCGTTAGAAAAATGTCAGTCAAAACCTGGCAGCAAGAGAGAGTTAGAAAAGATAAGCATACATGGCGGGAGAAATACGAAACCAAGTTTTTTTGTAATTTTAGCAAACTTATACTTTTCACATTTTATCCTGTCAATCCGCGCGGGACCGCGGGGACACCGGCATGGACAAATGGACATTTCTGAGTTGAGACTGAGAAATAAAGTTATTACTATAATTAAAATCGTTTTAGTAGTAGTTCTTTAATGTTAGTGTGCTGTACAACTCGAGGTTTAATCAATCCTAATACACTTTTTTTTGTTTATAAAAGCACGCTTAATAAGAACATTCGATATTCGGGCTGAAATCGCCTAAAAAAATAAGAACAAATTAAAAAAAAACACTGAGGCTGGAATAAAACTTTATTCGAAATTTTTGTCAGAGTTTAGTATAAGAAGAAGAAGAAAAACCACGAGATCAGTACAACATACAATAAGTAAGTGAATAATATAGTGTTCCTAATAATTCTAACAATCTTGAAATAGTGTAAACAAGAATCTAAAGAAAGTTTCAGGCGAGTTAAAATGCCGCGTGAAAACACAGCCAATAAGAACAAACTAAGAACACTTTGAGCCTGGAAATGTCAAAAAAATAAGAACACTGAGCCTGAACACATTTTTACTGATTCTTATAAAAAAAATGTAGATATACCAAGCGGCAAAATATGAGAATATCGCGGTGTTGCATGCGATCTGCTCAAACTAATAGGCAAAGGTTGGATTGTAAATGAACCATGTGTGTGTGTGTGTGTGTGTGTGTGTGTGTATGTATGTGTGTGTGTGTGTGTGTGTGTGTGTGTGTGAGTATGTGTATGTGTGTGTGTGGCAAATCAATCGATATATATTGGGTACAAAAATGATATTAACAACAAAATTAATCGATATTTTCTCCGAATGTTTTCGTCACTAAATCAACCTAAATAAACTGAGTTTTCAGTACGACATTTGATGTCCTTCTCGTTTTGAAACTGAAACTGGCAAATCGATCACCAATAGTAAATACCATAACTCGGCCGAGGACAAGCACTTATCAACATATGGTGCATCAAAAAGAAGAAATTAAAAATAAATGTATTGAAATATATTGTTTGTGCGGACTTTGAAAACCTATTTTGTTATAAACGGAAATGGTTTGATAATAGTTATTTCAAAACGTACGTACACCTTTATTGTGTATTGGAATCTTTAAATCTCTTTTTATTTCTCAAAAAAGTAAAACAGACACGCTCAATTTTCCCCCTACATACCTGGCTATACTTCACTCATCCTAGATCCTGTGTTATGTACTCGAGTGAGGAATGCAATTGGATTGGTTTCTTTCCTGTCTGCTGAACTTCGCGCATTTCCCACGCTAAAAACGAATGTGTTTTATTTTATAAAAAACCGCGTGAAAGCACATCAGTTGAAGACACCCAGGAGGCGGTCTGTCCGGTTTTGTGGGACCAGTGGAAATTTAGGTACTAAAATTTAGATAATGTTTGAGTTGTTAAAATACACTCACAAACCCTACGTGTGACGGGCAGATATTGCTCCGGCGGGGAGTAAGGTTTTCTGTTCAACCTCTTCGTAGATTTTTGTAGGTATTTTAAAAGTACTAAAGTAGCGTTTGTTTGGTGATAAATTAAAAGGTTTTATTCTGGCGTTTGAATTGCAACTCACGCAGTTTTTAGCTTTTCCTTCCTAGTATGAGTTTCCGCACAAGTCAGTGTGGGGTCTTTGAGTCATTCCACGTAAGAAGTTGCTTAGTTGGGCCTGCAGAGTTCATGAACAACAACAACTTTTCGAATTTAAAATGTGACCATGTACAAAGCGTTCAAATATTTCAGCGTTTCTGTCGCCACGTTATCAAAATCAACAGATAATGAACGCATGAAGAGTATAAACTACATCCACAATGGCAGTAATGGCGAATGTTTATATACCCACATATCACCATTCAGTCACTACAGAGAATCGAAGCTCAAGTGTTAAAACGAGATATGGAGTGTAACTTCATATTTTTCCCACTCTGTCTTTGTTGTTTAAAAATAAATATTTCAATTATTTGTTGGCCGGTTCCGGTGAAAGTTCAGAAGACTGAACGTCAATAAAAACCCAAATCAAGGTCATTATTTGCTAACAGGCGTGATTCAGGTGACAAAACATTGGTTGAGCAGGAAAACCTTCACCGAGTGCTGATTATTTCGGCCCCTTTGAAGTTGAAAATTCAATAAGTATCCGGAAGGCCTTTATTCAATCGTGGTTCTTAGTACATAACTTAACTGGAATTACAAAGTCGTGCAGGCTTGAAACATATACACAATAGTCAACAGATTAAGGCCGTTTTGCAATTTTAGGCCTAATTCGGTTCTTTTAATTAGTTCAAGTGGATAAGGAGCAGGAAACGGGTAAAAAATTACTTGGAAAGCTTATAGAATATGCTGGAAAAGACAGCTCGAATAATGACCGGAAACACCGCATTGTTTATGAAGATATAGATATGAATACCTCGGAATCTTCCTGATTATTTTAGCTCTGGCGGTTATGCAGAAGACAGGATAATTTACTACGCAGTGCTAATCTTTCTTTCCCCAGACATCATTTAGTTTTTGATTTCCTGATCTTAACATATTGTGTTATTTTACTGTCAACATTTTGACTGGTCATTTGGGTTATGATCCATTGCAATGCGCCCCTAGCTAGCCCTACCGTTTCTTCGAAAAGCTATCATATTAATATATTGTTAAACATCTCTTCCTGCCGGGCATCGTTCAGTTTATACCACGCAGCTTTTTTGTCTACTTTATAAGTATTCCTATTCTTCGTTGAATCAATGAATGTCTTCTACGACAAAGTTTGGATATTTTTGAATAATTTCAAATCCCCCACACTTTTAGATTCCTGGCAGTACATCAAGGACGAGTGGAATGGACGGAAGTATCAGAGTACAAAGTTTGACCGAAGTCTTTGATTAATTGAGAGTTTTAAATTCTACTGCTTGAAGAAATATTTATCAGCGCAAATGTAAATGTATGTATCGAGTGACTTGTTTGACAAAGAGTGTGGCACAATCAACTCCAGGTTAAAAGCAATTTTGGAAAGTTAAACATAGCCTGCAAAAGCTGTCAATCTTAGTTAGGAAATCGGGTCTTAAAATAATATTTTTTGAAAACGTCCGCTCGCGGATGGAAGATACTATGACATGGCAGGGGTTTCTGGCAACACAATTACTGAAAATTGTGTTTAGATCGTACATAACTTGTAATCTTTGAAAGTTAAAGATTTTACAGCCCTTGAGGTCTTTTTTGATGCAAATGATTGAATATGCTCAGAATGATCATGATGCTAATCCGAAAGACAGCAGAACAAATAGCATTGTCTGTCCTCTTTATTCACGACTGAAGCAACCGGAAGTCCCAGTGAGTAGGGATGTTTTGGGGACGTAATTATTCCAATTCATAAACAGCTCACCAGTTTCGAGTTGTGGCAAGTAGAGACGGCAAATCTTGCAAGCCTATAAACACTGCACCTTTTCGGGTTATATTTTACATGACAGGATTACTTTGTACATCGAAAAAATTATCTTTTTCGTACCAACGGCGCGCGCTCGAGTGACATGACTATACTGTCAGTTGACTTGCTTGGTATAGGGGCGTGGTTTGACGTCAGGGATGCAAATATGGACTGGCATATAATGCCTAACCCGTGGGCGGTAATGCATGAGTGTTTTCTTCCAGCCCTAACGTGTGTGAACTTGAGCGTGTGTGTACATGTGTATGTGTGACATTTACTGACCGGCTCGTAAATCCCAAAACATAAAACTCTACAATCTCCCCACGTCCAGCGAGTGTAGCGTAATTCAAGCTAGGATTTATCGCTTTGATATAAGTTTACTGTGCAATGTCTAAGTGATTAGAGGCCACGGGTGCCGGAAGCATTCCAGCATTTCCTGCGCGGGTTGGCAGTTGTTCGAACACACGGAACTGTTGATTTTGTGTTTCCATCAGAAGAGTTCTTCACGGACATAAAGTGTTCTACAGCTCAGCAGCTGTGGTTTGGGTTTATCGTTTGGCATCGTCTACTTTGCCGCCAGTGCTTTGATTGAGTTGTAAGTGTCTTTTTACATACGTACTTCAGTGAGTAGATGATACTAAATATAAACTGTATTTTGATGAACGTAATGTCAACTGATGAAAGCTTTATTCATGTTCCTTTTGGTCCCTAGGGCCTTGCTCTGAGCCCCGCAAGACAACCTTGGAGAACGTTTAATACAAGTCCACGACCACATGAGAAATGGAAGGGATTTTACGACACTCGGAGACAAGCTAGGATGAATGTGTCTGGGGTTTCTCGAAACCCCGAATTTGTAGAGTGACATTTGTAGAATAAATCCCGACCCACGAGTCTACTCCGTGTACACACAACAGAAGCGAGGAAAAAGGTTTATTTCCATTGAGGATCAATGTTTAATGGCGGTAGAAACAAATGTGACACTACATGAAAACCTTCTGGAAAAAGTTGTCATATGGGAGCGAAGACTGTCGACGGATGTTTCCAAACACCGAGAAAGGCCTTCAACAGAAGAGGCATTGGAGAAAGGCGATTTAATTGTAATTCGGAACTCAGAAGAAACAAAGAACGAGTATCATCGCGATTATTGTGTGATTGCTGCAGCGACAAAATCCACGCGTGCTCCCGTGAGACCGGCGCTACTGAGTGGGCGCTCCACATCGCTAAGACTTTCGAATAGAAAATATGAAACGTTTTCCAGGAGACATTTGGGGGGCGAGTTACATTCGCCACCACAAGCAATCACAAATCAACCTCTTTCTCTCACCAACGACCAGCGCACGAGCTCGCAAACGACTGCGAATAAATCCGTGTTCGCTTACGAATCCAAAAACAAACAATTTGAAAATGAAGACGATATAAAGATATTCTGCTGCGGGAAAGATGTGGAGGACATGGTGGAGCGTTGTACGTGTGTGTGCTGTGTAAAGGGTTTGTTTTACCACTGTACAAAGGATTCTTACAGCGAAGGCAGAGTCGCCGAGCGCCCTTGCGCTTGTGGACCTCTCAGGCCAAGCTGTGTGAAAAGATGGACATGTTTGACAGTGTGTTCAATCTTTTTACCATGTTTAGTGTGCTACGTTCCAGCTAAAGGGTGCTTGGAGGTTGGCAAATGTTACAAACAACAGCAGCTCTCCAGTGTACAAAACGTATCTAGGTTTAAAGCGCCTCGCTGAAGAATAAAAATTATATTAATTTATGAACCATAGCTTTATATACGATGACCACTCTAAAAAAATCATCTATCAAATATACATCTTATTTATGCGTCCTTGTAAATACTAATTTTGTTAGCAGTTGGTCGCGAGAAATGAAAGACACGTTAACAAACCTATTTTTATAGTTTATATATATTTCTGCACTTTACACTTTCCTATAAATCTAGTCTTCTCTTTTTAGTGTGAATTAACCCGGGGTTTTCTGCTTCTACAACTCGTATCGCGCTCAAGTGTGCAAAATATGTTTGTCTCTAAGACTAGTAATGTACAATGTTACATCTTGAAACGAAGTTCATTTCGAAGGAAACTCGATTTTACTTCGATTTCTAAATCGATTTATTCTTTGTACGCAATATTTGAAAGAGAAAATTAAAGGTTCTCGTACAGTAATTAGCAGTTGTTCTATTTATTACCGCGGTTGAGCGAAACTGTTGACTGAATATTATATTGACTAGACCGTAGTTTGTAGTTACTATGCATCAGTGCAAACTAGTTTCATTTATGAATGAGTGGAATTATTAATGAGGCTCAGCTAGTTTTCGAATATACTTTGATCAGGGAGAAAGACGAAACCGTATAACAACATGGTTAGCTTCAATCTCACCCAATATACAGATTAGCGAAAATATGTTGTATTCTATACTCTATATATATGACGACAGAGTTATCACTTGTAGATGCATGGCCGAGGTGACTTGTGAATTCAGATGTGACCCCATGCGAAATCGATCCATTTATCGGGTCAAATTATAAATGTATATGCCACAATAAGTCCAGAATTACCCAAACATTATTATTAGAGCTTTCGAGCTTAAAAATCACTGATTCGCGGTATGAATTAATTTGCGCATTAGAGCGTTGTACTATTTTAAAAATAGTGACTTGAATTAAACTTTTTAAAAGGGCCATGGATGCCTTTTTTTTTTCCGGCCCCAAAACTGAAAACATTGCGAATCTTTTGAAAATGCACGTGGTCTGACAAATGAAACTCACGAATGGAAAAAAAAGTATCGGATCTTACTTTTTAGAACGTAAAATGAACTGTACTTTCAAAACTAACAGTTTCATTCATAAAGTTTCAGCACACTAGACTAATTATCACTTGTTTGTTTTTGTACTTTAGAAAGTTTGATATTTGTAGTGATACTTATAAACATTTCGAATGACCTTGCAAGAGCTCGGTTAGAAGGTAAAACACACAATTCTATCTTTAGTTTCATCTTTTGTAATCAACTCCCCAAGTTCGTCCAGACTTTAACATTTGTGACTGGCAACCATATAATGATATATAATTATGTTAAATGTATTTGTTTTTAAAAAACTGAATTCAATATGTGAATTTTGCTGCTTCGTTAAGTGCGACTGGACGCTTGTCGTGGATTTTATTTTGACTTGAGTACTCTCGTACTTCCAAGAGAGAGATACAAAAGTATATTTTGTTAGTCGAACTCACGTGACAATATTATACACAAGTCTTCAATCAGCACTGAATTACACCAGTGTTACTGATTTGCATACACGGGATTAACCTGTGCCCTTTGCCGTGGCCATGAATATAGTTTTATACAACTCCTATTGCAGTGCTAGGTGCCAAAACACGCACAAAATTATTTTCGGCCTCTTGTGCTCGGATTAACTTCAATTATATTCTATTTTACATACTGAAGGTGCTTCATCATAAAACCACATTTGATGGATAAAGGGCGACAAATGAGTCACTGCTTGAGTTGTCAAAAGTGTTTATATATTAGATAAAGGAACTCGTTGCGGTTTTCACAAGGATGAGCGCTGACAGCGAATACACAGCTAGAATCTATTGCCTATATTGCCGGCTTTTGAGTCAATACGTCGTGTTTGCAGGAAGCACTTGTTTGGCTCATCACAGTAACATTACCACGTGTACAGACATATTTTCACGATTAAGTATAACTACAGCTCATCGTTAGTCGCAAGTTTTACGTAAAAAAACATACTTAAGCACAGTACCCAGCAACAGATAATGCAAACCTTCCCTGGCTGTGCTAAATTCTCAGTTTAACAAGATCAGTTAATGTTGTCAAAAAAGTTCAGGAATTAACCAGTTATATAAAGCGATTTGTCCTAGAATTTAATCTCTTGTACTAATTTATCACTTTATAATGAATGATCAGGAAGGCACTGTCGAGAAAAAAAAAAAACTAAAAGGGCACAGATATTTCCTGGAACAGGAAGCCAAGGAGTCGAGGTGGCTACATTCTAGGCAGCTGGCCAGAGAGCACGAGATACTAAAAGATACGTGAGTTTTCAACGGAATTTCGTCCACTTTGGATGGTATTGCTTCCCTCATTTAAAATATTGCAATTATGCAATCACTCTGATATATCGAAGGCTGATATGATTATGTTTGATATAACCATTTCCATATGGCTTTTCTGTATCAGATATATGTTTTTATTTCTATTTTCTATTTGTTTATTAGAAACGTTTTCACAGACTAGGGTGTACTTGAATACTCGTGAAAGAGGGCGGTACATGGGCATCGGGCTTAATTGATAGAATGATTGAGGTCGTTGAAAGTTGGCAGAAACTGTCACAGCTGTCAATTATCGCATTTCAAACTGTCAGTAGATGTAAAATCACATAACAGACTATTTGCATATTCCAGACGCAACTAATCGATCGAAATCGATCATCGAACAGCTAATCGACAAAACAGTATTTTAAAATCGATATAATTACGGCACGTCAATCGAATAATATTAAAAAAAAATTGAAATCGATCCAAATCGATGATGGATTTTCATCTATTTATTCTGTAAAACTTTATTTTCACGAGAGTTTTTTGCGGGTTTTTGGACAATAAATCATAATCCACATTTTCCACTTTTAATTTCTTACTATAGGAGCTCGAAGGGAAGTACAAAACAAGCGGCAACCCTAATTAATTGTCCTGTAAAGAGCAAAACTCGATGGTTTTACAGACAAGGAGTGGGATAATTAGCGTTTTGTTTCAACGAAAGATACATAAATCTATAAAATTTGCCAATTTTTCATATTTCCTATGACATAATTTTCCATCAAATCGTAAAAAGAAGTTCCCGTCAGAAAAGTTGGGTTATCCCAAATCGCACAAAATTGTTCCAGCCAGACACAAAAGATTGCCCAATCGCAAAAAAGAAACATTCCCGCGAAATTTAGGTTCTACACGGTATCGAATACGATCGATTATCTACGACGCTGCGAAAATAAATTACTGGGGCTGCTTGATGTTTTACATCTCATTCTCCTTCTCCTCCTACACCACCTCCTCTTTCTTCTCCTTCTTCTCCTCTTTCTTCTCCTCCTCCACCATCTCCTTTTTCTTCTCCTTGTCCTCCTTCTTCTCCTCCTTCTCCTCCTCCACCAGTTCCTCTTTGTTCTCCTTCTCCTTCTTCTCCTTCTTCTCCTCTTCCTTCTCCTCCTCCATCATCTCCTCTTCTTCTCCTTTTCCTCCTTCTTCTCCTCCTTCTTCATCTCCTTCTCCTCCTCTACAATCTCCTCTTTCTTTTCCTTCTTCATCTCCTTCTCCTCCTCTACAATCTCCTCTTTCTTTTCCTTCTTCTTCTTCTCCTCCTTCTCTACCATCTCCTCTTTCTTCTCCTTCTCCTTCTCCTCCTCTACCATCTCCTATTTCTTCTCCTTCTCCTTCTCCTCCTTCTTCTCCTCCTCTACCATCTCCTCTTTCTTCTCCTTCGCCTTCTCCTCCACTACCATATCCTCTTTCTTCTCCTTCTCCTTCTCCTTCTCCTTCTCCTCCTCTACCATCTCCTCTTTCTTCTCCTTCTTCTTCTCCTCCTCCTCTACCATCTCCTCTTTCTTCTCCTTCTTCTTCTCCTCCTCTACCATCTCCTCTTTCTTCTCCTTCTCCTTCTCCTCCTCTACCATCTCCTCTTTCTTCTCCTTCTTATTCTCCTCCTCCTCTACCATCTCCTCTTTCTTGTCCTTCTCGTTCTCCTTCTCTTTCTCCTCCTCTACCATCTCCTCTTTCTTCTCCTTCTCCTCCTTCTTCTCCTCCTTCTTCATCTCCTTCTCCTCCTCAACAATCTCCTCTTTCTTTTCCTTCTTCATCTCCTTCTCCCCCTCTACAATATCCTCTTTCTTTTCCTTTTTCTTCTTCTCCTCCTTCTCTACCATCACCTCTTTCTTCTCCTTCTCCTTCTCCTTCTCCTCCTCTACCATCTCCTCTTTCTTCTCCTTCTCCTTCTCCTCTTCCTTCTCCTCCTCTACCATCTCCTCTTTCTTCTCCTTCTCCTCCTCTACCATCTCCTCTTTCTTCTCCTTCTTCTTCTCCTCCT
>JANUFV010004685.1:0-12258 GCA_024757865.1 Epizoanthus scotinus
CCATATTTATAGATACGCATGTCCTTTCTTTTTATATTTGTACAGTATTTTAACACATTTTATTATAACTAATATTTAATTATGATTATTATATTTATTGTATACATTATATAGCTAGTTTATTGTAGATAGTTACTATATTTTATTAATGATAGATGAAGAGCCAGTTTGATGAAAATGCTATCAATAAAAAAATTGTTATTATCGTTATCGTTATTAATATCTTTACCATTTAGCATATAAGCAAGTGCCATAGCCTGCGTATGTACCCCATGTGTGCTTTCTATGGACTTGGCATCCCGAGGATACACTGCTTATCATTATAATTGGTAGACAGTACGTACAGCATATGCACTGAACTGAGCCAGTCTGACTGGATGCTGTTATTGCTTTCTGTTTCCAGTGTTGGACATGGCTCGCCATGTTCCTCTGTACCGTGCAGTGCTGCACCTTCTGAGAGCCATTGCCACGTGTCCGATCCTAGTTTCTCTACTACTTCCTATCTATGAAGAAAGCCCAGATCTGCAAGAACATTGCCAACCAACTGAAGCTTCTATTGCCAGTCTTTTGAGTCAAATGAAAAAGTGTGTCGACACTTACTCGAATACACTTCGGTTAGTGTGAATGTTTGACAATGTACCAGTATAGTTGATGTTCGATGCACCAGTAAATTTTGCTGTTCACTGTACTAGGTTATTTTGCTGTTCAATGCACCAGTAAATTATGCCGTTCAGTGGATAAATTATGAGCTTTGTACTGTGTTTATGCATGAGTGTGCACGTATTTGTGCATGTGTGTTTGTAAATGAATGTGCGTACATGTACATGTGTGTATGAACCTGTGCGTGTCTGAAAGTGCACGTACATGTGTATGTGTGTGTGTGCGTATGCGTATGTGTGTGTGTGCATGTGCGCATGTGTATGTGTATAGTTATTTGTATTTGTATTTGTATGTGCATGTGTATGTGCATGTGCATGTGTACGTGTATGTATATGTGTAGGTGTATGTGTAGGTGTATGTGTACGTGTATGTGTATGTGTACGTGTATGTGTATGTGTATGTGTACTTTCCATGTGTGGTTGTTGTGTTCTTTGTCATCTTGTACTTACTATTATTTCTCTGAGTATATGTAAGTCAATAACTTGGTTCAACATTCTCGCTTTCAGATTGTTTGAAAAACATTGTAAATAGCAGTACCACGATTTCCCATGAACCATGCACAGAACTCTTCCTGACCATAAGATATGTTGTTCATCACACACAGACATTCACTGTCTAATATATTCTTGCAGTATTTCGCGTGGGAAGAAGCAGAGCAAAACCGAGCAATCTGAGAAGCAGACGGGTGATAAGAGTGCCAGCAAACCAAATGGAAAAGCGGCTGAGGAGGATGAGGCTGACAGTGAACAGGAGGGTCTAGCAGTGCTTCTTCCTGACATCCAGACCACAGCCAGTTTGGTGCTGCAATGTACCACGGCCTACCAGGAGAGTCAGGAGTCCAAGACTGATGGAAAAGCTTTGACTGTTAGCAGTGGTATCTCGAAGGCGCAAGCCCTGAGTTCTGATGAACACTATCTAACTGTCATGAAACCCCTGCAGTTTGGTGTGTTTACTTATCTTGTCGTTACCAATAAGTTAACATTCTATTCTTCTTTTGAAGACACGGTTTTAAAATTACACAACATGCGTAGCAAATGCGAGTGTAGAAACGCACATACTTAACTGAACAGATTATTTCAGGTACATATTACAAATTCACATTCAAATTGAGGGTTTTCGACGAGGAGCGGGCTAATTATGCACTTTAAAACTTTTCCAGATTCATCTTTTCGGTTTGCCATACTTTCATTGAATCAATCCACGAAGTCTGCACTAGCAATATTTTTTTCCAGTCAATGATCGAATCAAAATGCCAAGTAATTAGTCAGGCAAAATATTTTTTGAGACCTATAAACATATCGGAGAAAAAACTAAATGCTTCCTTCATGTCATGATCAGCACTGGAAAAACACTAATACGAGATAACCCTGAGAATTCACACAACATTCCACCTACGTTTTTCATCTCTGCGCATCAGTAAGATACTCAGACAGGGTTGATGTAACAATCTATAACAGGTGATCAGATTTACCAGTCCAAGGTACAAGACTCATTCTAACTCTAACGTTAACTTTAACCCTTGGAAAGCAAAAGAAATAAAAGTTTGATGTTAAATAATGAATTTCTCACGAATTTGCATTCATTGGTAATGAAACCGCTGGTCAAAATTAATGACTCACTGACTGCTCAGCTCAGAAAAAAAGATATGAAAAAGTCATGGAACTTTGAAATATATGATCCTGTTTACGATAGTGTATAGACAAATAAAGTGTATGTGTATAGTGCATATGAGTGCATTCTTTATTGTCGATACTAAGTGTGCTTTGAATTTTGTTTCTTTCTAGACACTTTCAAACTTGTGACAGAGAAAGAGGACAGAACATTGGAATTCAATGTCAGTTATCACTTCTCATCATCACTCCTATCAGCGGTAGCCAGTGGCGACCCAGGCACTCCGGCACGTGCCAGGAGACTGGCGCAAGAAATTTCATCACTTGCCACGTCACTGCCACTGTCGACAAGCTCCAGCGTGTTTGTGCGATGTGATGAAGAACGACTTGATGTCATGAAGGTACATCCATTACCTAATCAATTACTTTATAGTTGCTCTTTTAATACTTGTCAGGTTTTGTTTTTAACCCTACTTGTACAAATGAACGCAACAAGCGATCACAATATTATGTGTAAAAGACTAATTCTCTGGGTCTTTTTTACTGTATTTGACAGTTCAAACCTTTCAAGACTCTGATTCTGTTTTCTTACAACAATAAATTGACCAAGTTCTTGTTCTAGGAAAATTCTCAGTTAGACCTCGTTGTCACAAAATCCTGTTATATACGCATGCGTTACTTCACAACACCGCTGACATCTCCTGAGCTATGCCGTAAGGGCTCTCATTTGATAAGTAACCGAGTCTACTAAGAATGTTCCTTAAGACATGGTTCTACATTCTCTATTTACACCTGGACACATTATAAACTTTAGCTAGGAAATGTAATATATTGGGTGTTGGCAAACTACCAAACTAGTTATAATGTAACATATAGTTTATTTAGGACAAAAGAAGATGGAAGGAATACATATAGAAAAGCACATACTCTGAGAGTAAATGCTGAAAGTAAATGTTACTTATTCGTAATATTATACTGCAATATTTTGGGGTAGAAAACAATACATAATTATCGTAGATTTGGTTTTCTAACTGTTAGTAGTTTCTAGAACGTTTCTTGATAGCCTCCAAAGCAGACTACTTTTGAGGCTAATTTCTTGAATCGAAGATCCTCAGATATTGTTTCGAGTGGTGTACTTGTCCTCGCACTTGCATGCAAACATAACAAAACTTTTTAAGAATTCTTTAAACAGTTGATATGTTACTCAAACCACGGAAAGTTTCAGACGATAAGCATTGGCCAAAAACGTTTTGAGCGCTTTTCTAGGTCATTTCAGACTTTTCTTCTGAAATTTAAAACTAGATACTTCCAAGACGATATAGCATGTATTAATACAACTATAAACATAACAAACTTTGCGATGAATACTATCAAATTTGAAGACCCAGTTAGTGTGTTAGTAGGTTGAAGCTAACAATTTAATTACTACTACGTCCTATGCTAAAATCCTACTCATGTCTCTCTCTGTAGAAAGAGGGTTATAATATTCTAAGATATCTGCTGTATATATTGTTTATACCTTATTGTTCTTCAATTCCCAACAGGTTCTTATCACAGGTCCTGCGGAGACACCATATGCCAATGGTTGTTTTGAGTTTGATGTTTATTTCCCCCAGAACTACCCAGACACACCAATGCACATAAATTTTGAGACTACTGGAAATCACAGTGTGCGCTTTAATCCCAATCTTTATAATGATGGCAAGGTGAGTGTTGAGGAACTTGAGCGCAGCACCAGGATTTGTACGGGGCATGGAAATGCTGCAAAGTCATGGAATTTTAGAATTTCATTTTCCAGGACTGGAAATCTTGGAAAATCAAAGTTAGTAAAGGAAAGTCATTGAATATCAGATATCTGTGTGATAAAACTAGAACTGTGTTCTTGATTCATAGAAAACCGCTTCATTATCATCAAGTTTTTTTGTAAAAATAGTCCTGGAAAATCATGGAAAATTCATGGAATTTTGGAACACAGAAAGTGTACGAACCCTGAGCACATTCGTTGTGCTTCGGTTCTTTAACGCGGACACTTTCTCTTCCCGTTTCCTTATTCGAAGCACTTAATTGATACTATGTAAAACACTATTCTCCATGATAAAATTATTAAAATTTAAGGTAAAATCTGATAAACTATTAAAAATGAACGTTTTCGATGAAGAAGATGATCATGTTGATCAAAACGTGCGTTTTTGATATTCTATCCAACTTTTGTAAATTGGTACTGGCCCGTTAAGACATGACCAAGAGTGGACAGCTGCCTGATAGACAAATATTGATGGGAACCACTCTCATTCTAGGCGTTCTGTGAACTTTCAACCATTTTTGTATTTACCTATCCTGTCTCAGAATGAGAAGAAACCCGAAGCTTGGTTCGTTGTGGAGTAGTGCTGTGTAAAGGAAACACAGTAAAAATCTAAAATGCACTCTGAGTGTTGATGGAATTTGCTGATGATATAACTTCTCATAGGGAGGGATAAATTACTGTATCCACGTAATCACAATGACTTCTATTTGACTCTAGCACTGGTAATTGTGATGGAACCATCTCTATAGCTGTTTTCTAATATGTTCTCTATGGTTTGTTATCTTCTTTCTATTTGATGATGTTCAATGCCAGAGCGATTTCAAGAAATTAGAGCAGTGTTTGCTCATATTATGCGTTTTCAATTCAGCTGTATGCGTAACTGTAACATGAGATATATTGTGCTTACTAGGTATGTCTAAGTATATTAAACACGTGGCATGGGCGCCCAGAAGAGAAGTGGAATTCGCATACTTCAAGTTTTCTACAGGTAAGAATAATCAAGAGACATTCAATAGCAATCTCCACGGTTACTACTAAAAATAGATCAACCACAAAGTATTATGGGATGGAAATGCGGACAAACTATCAAACTATCTTGATATATCTGTGTTTTTCTGAATCAAATATCTTGTATTACACTTGAAGGTGATCTTGAAAGGGAGCAATTGGCATCTGCAGTACATAGAAGGCGTAGAAACAAGTTTTCTTTGAGGTGCATTGTGGGATTGATTTTTGAACAAACACACGTGTTCCATTTGAAGCATACGCCCGAAATCTTGGATATATTGCAGAGATTACCGGTTATACAAGTCTACAAATATAATGGAATGGAAGAGTCTATGATCTTGGCTGCATTGACAATATTTAAGGCGGTGCATGATACCGGATTGAGTTGCAACTTCATTCCGGTTTCACTCTGAAACTCTGTATTTGTTTCATGATACTACAGGAGATCTCGTTCAGGAACAGCTCATTACAGAATTAGTTCATTCCGGTTTCTTTTCCGCAACGAGATTTTAATTCCAGAACAAAATCTGACCACAAGTTGCACCAATATCATGTAAAGAAGGTTCAAGTACGGTACGAAAATTAGTCATTTCGGGTTAATTTAGAAGTTTGTTTTTTCGTGATGAGCAGTTTCATTCTGCTATAAATCTTTTCCATGTAAATGTGGTTGGAAAACATATTTCGCTCCAGAACAATCTGATACTAGTATCATGTAAACTCAACCTAAGTACATTGCCCCTAAGAATCTGCACCATTGTTGTTCATCTGTATTGGTGAGCCTTATCTGAGGTCTTGGTTAGTCACTAATATGCATTCGTCGGCTTGCATCTTGAATGTGTTTCAGGGTATAATGTGACTGCTTATGCATGTTGTACTTATCTATTCATTACGTGTATACATATAGGTGTCCACATAGCTCAGTGTTTCTATATAGTGCATTCATTTGTGCACATGGATATCTCGATAATGCACAGATTAGGAAGTGATATTCACCAATGTCGATTGTATTCTCAACAGGTGCTTGTCTCTACCCAGTCGCTAATTCTGGTTTCTGAACCCTACTTTAACGAACCCGGTTATGAGCGATCGCGAGGTACACCAACTGGTCAACAAAACTCCAAGGAGTATGATGCAAACATTCATCAGGCAACAGTGCGATGGGCGATGCTCGAACAGCTTAGAAGACCATCCCCCTGTTTTAAGAAGGTATACATGACGTCATTGTTCGCATTTTACCTCATTAGCATAGCCAAACATAACTCAGACTTCAGGATTTAAACACAGTTTATATATTGACATTTGACCATAGCACAGTTCGACCAGTTGGTTCTCACCAGTGTTATAATATGAAGACCAACGAGTCTTGAAAAAGTAACAATTTAAAAAAGGCAAAAATTAGGAAAATATCACGAATTTATTGAAAATAGTACACTCAAATTTTAGGTGTGCATTGACTATGCTATACCTCTCCAATCTAATAATAATAATTTTGTTTGTCACAAAGTCCTTACAAATGCCACGAAGGGTTCTTGAAGGTCATTAAAGTATTTTTAAAAGAAGAAAACTGAATGGACCCTGTCAACCGCACCTTGCATTATTGCACCGACCCCCCTCTAGACCGTAATCAAGGCCATTCCGATAAGATAGACCAGTTACAGAATACCGTATGGTTGGATATGTTTGCTGTTATAGAAGTTTGCGAATTTGTAACTTTTAAGGCTTTGTAGGTTTTAATTCTTGTGATTGTAAAGGAGGCATTTTCCCCGAAGTTGAATAATTTTTACGATTTTAGTAACAAATGCCAAAAAATAAAGAAGGGCAACAGTAATGAGAATTCATGTTTTGATACATTTCAGATCTTTCACAAAATAATTCTAGTCAATCGTCTCCGATCACGATGAGTTCATCCTCTTTAAATTGCTGATGAAGACAGACACTTTCAACTTCAGTTTGTGGTGGTGGTACGCGGTTGCTCTTCATTTGTGCCACTAGCGATGTGTTCCTGCACGTATTCCGAATGGTACAAATGTTTGCGACATTTAATTATTACGGGAATTTTCTCTGCATGGATAAATTTTTGCGAATTTCCGAAAATTCTCAAAAACAGAAAACTTAATTCCCGTAAAACTTTCAAACCATGCGGCAGTTGTACTATGTTACTCAGATTCTCCATTTTTCTTTTAGGTGATACAAGCGCACTTTTATTTGAAGATGGATGAGATCAAGAAGCAGACGGAAGAGTGGATTCACGAGACGGAGGTGCTGCTGAGTGGGCGGACGGTTGGACGCTCAGTACCGCATCACTTACAGGCTCTGAAGCAATACACGGCCTCTCTGTTACAGGAATTAGCAAAGTTGACGCCTCCCCAACCTCCAAACCAAGATTCTCCCGATGACAGTGATTAAGCTAGGTACCAGCAACATAGAGATTGGATGCATCTGTTCAACAGCTGGACAACGAGATGAGCAGTGGAAAAGCGAAACACTTGGCGAAAGCCACGTACACACGTGCTATCAGGGAGGAGGCACGTGCAACATGTGTTATGATCGAAGAGGCACGTGCGGAACTTGTTATCAGCTACGAGGCACGTGCGGAACTTGTTGAGGCGCGCGCGGTGTTTATCTAAGAGGCGCGTGCGGTGTGTATTATCATCTTGGAGGCACGTGCAACGCGTGTTATGATTGAGGAGGCACGTGGGTGTGTATTATCATCAAGGAGACACGTGCAGCACGTGTTATTAGCGACGAGGCACGCACAATACGCGTTATCAAACGGTACTAAATACTGACACGCTCACTCTACACTTGTGGTGCTGAATACGCAAATGTGCAGGCTGTAACCAAAGTATTTATTTAATTTTTATTGATTTCCGTGCACCTAGCCGATAAACTATCGGTTTGTTTATAGGGCACATTGATTTGATATTAAGGTAGATAGATAACAATAAGTAGGCCGCACTGAAGACACAAGTCCTCTTGCCAGAGCATGTTTACCCATAGTTGCTGTTCTGTAGAATATACGTCTTTCCCTATATTTTGACGTGAAAGATGTAAATAATTGATAACGTGGGCAGCGTTCCAGATGCTCTGAGCCGCAATGTCAAATCTGCCGGTTGTACACCAGACAGGTCAGTGAAAAAGGGAAGATTCCAAAGCAGTTGCAGTCTGTCTGTTTCAATTTATTTTCATTTTCTACATGAAAGTTTTCACTGAGCTCGCAGTCCCCTGGGTGGGTGGGATAGTACAATGCACTCACAGCAGTGTCTTATAAAATGGGTCTAAATCTGGGACATCTGTTTGGGTCCTAAATACTACTTATTGTTGAAGAGTACGCATAATAGAGAATTTTGTAGATGTGGGGGAAATCAAGTCATCCATAATTCAGAAGATAACGTTTGATTTAGGTATATTTATGATTTGTGTATCGAATCGAATCATATCATAATACAATACCAAATTCCATATCGCAGTCCTTTATATTGAAGAAATCAGTCAGTTACAATTATTGCAATACAAATACAAGGGGTTGGGATTTTAGGGTTGTGTCTATAAAGGGTTGTTCCCTTTGGAGGCATTCTGTACCCATTGAAATGTGCTTAAAACGTAACCTGGCCCTAACTCTAACCTTCTACAAATCGTGAATGTGTCAGACAAATTAACAATGTTTAATTTTGAAACAGGCAATAAAATTCGTTAAGCCAAAATATCATGATTGCCTGCATGGTTTTGTAGACATTTTATTTGTGCAGTAGGGTTTACAAGTGTGTAATGAATATAGATAATTTTGATATCTAGTTTGCCATATTTTGTTACAAGACATTTTGTCAAAGTAATGAAAGTGGAAGAGGAGATATTTTGAACCAAGAATATTATTCGTATTGTTTGAGCAAATTTTGTATCTCCAATTTGATTAGTTGTCTGTTTGTTTTATGTTCTACCATGACGGTTCCAATTTGTCAGATTTCAAAGATTATTATATAGTGCAGTAGACAATTTGAAGCAATAAACCTCTACTTTGCTCACACCGGATTGTCTGGCTCAATAGTTGCATACATTCTCTGTCAATTTTGAACTTATTAAACCAATAAACGCTCATTCTTCAATTTTGCGCTCAATGTTTTGGTGACTACCAACTGTCTTCTTCTTCCTAGACTGCAAAACAGCCCCTTTCTTTGCCAAAAAGACCGAAATTGGGGTCCCGAGCGAGTTTTGGCACGCGGTCGAAAAGTGGGAGATTGGGGTGAAGAAGAAGCCGTTTCTCCCCACTCGCCCGGCCGCGTGGCTTCTTCCTCTCCCTAATCTTCCACTTTTCGACCGCGTGTCAACCCCGATTTTCGTCTTTTTGACAAAGCAAGGGGCTGTTTTGTAGTCTATCTTCTCATGTCCAACAAGCGTGAGTGGAATAATTGTTTTATTAAATACCAAGATGACATTTGCCCTATTTTTTCATTTTCATTTAGTTTGTTTTTAAAAAGGCCAACCGGAAAACAAACGAGCTTTTTGAAACAGTTTTAATCACATTATATGACTTCGTGACAGCGCGCATGCGGATTTGCATACATGTGCACTTAAAACTAGGCTTAAGACACATCTTTTTAAAATTGCTTATATATAATATGAATTTTTAACTTGATTTTAACTTATTTTTAACTTTTTACTGTCAATTTTCTGTACAATGCATTGAGACCTCTGTGTAATGCGTTTTTAAGAACTGTATTATTATTATTATTAATCTGCAATGCATCAGGGGATATATCCGGCCATGTGCAAGTGCAAGTGAAAGCCTTCTTTTCTGGTTAATATGGGAGTTATGGCAGTCTCCCAGGGTTTGGAAGAATCAAATTCGTTTTTCAAAGAATCAAAATTTATTTTCAAAGAATCAAAATTTATTTTTAAAGAATCAAAACTTGTTTTCACAGAATCAAAATTTATTTTCACAGAATCAAAATTTATTTTCACAGAAGTTTTGCGTGAAATCAAGTTTAATAAGTGTTTTCAAATTTGTGAAAATTCTGCCGTGATCCCCATGGGACACCTTATAATAGAGGTTCCTGCTAGTGCAAAATTTAGTCTAAAATTCATTGTATCAGGAAAACATTTTTACTTGTAACGTTTGGCAATTTTCTGTTTGTTGCTAAAGTGTTAAAAGTGTCCATCTTTCGGCTACAATAAAACCACTTAAAAAATGCTTGTTTATCCGATTTTTTTAGGTTTTCGTGTTTCGAAGGTAACGAAGTGTTGAAACGTGAAGTATCATTGCAGTACGATTAACCAATTTCCTGGCTTCCCGGGAGTTTTAAACATGCGCCATTTTTCAATGAATTTCTTTGGCTCTTGAGGCCCGATCAGGCGGATCACGGCATTTCACGGTTTATCAAATTCTCAAAAACGAAAACTCTCCAAGTTGTTCCTTCTAAAAAAATTTAAAAAAAATCCGAAATTATCGATATTTAGACTCATCGGGTCTTTTAAAATACTACCAAAAATGGTTAACCGTTAATACTAATTTTGAACACACCACAGATAATAGTAAATCTAAAAATTTGTACTACGAGGAAATATCTCGACAATCCAAACCTTTTTTAAACCATATTAAAAATGCAAAAGCAAAACTTTAATATACACCTAAAGTTACAAAGTCTATGAGATATACAGACACACAAACTGATACCACGGGCCGTCGCACATCGGCCCACGCGTGTTATGTTGAGCAAGAATCATGATCAACTTCAACTTTATTGTAAAATAAATAAGCAAATAGATATATAGCCATTTACGACCACGTATACTCGAGGCGTGAAGTTCGTATTTTTTTAAAATACTTACTGAAATAAATTCAACAGTTCAATGTTTATGCTGTTTCAAAGCATTGCGACGGATGTTCGTACGGTCTGCCCAGACGTGGCAAACACGCAACACTCCAGAAGTATTTTTAAGAACTTTAATAGATAATTTTGAAACAATCGGCACGCCATACCCACCATGTTTACGTTCCGATCCGGTTGTCACGGGGGAGGGGCTAAATTGTGAACTGGCGGAATTCCAGCTCAAGTGCTAGTACAGTGTCATGTCAGCAGCCAGGCTGGTCAGCAGCGTTAATATTAACGCTGCTGACACTGTACTAGCACTTGAGCTGGAATTCCGCCAGTTCACAATTTAGCCGTGACAACCGGATCGGAACGTAAACATGGTGGGTATGGCGTGCCGATTGTTTCAAAATTATCTATTCTGTTCATACAATGGTAATTACTAATTCCTTTGTAAGTTGATGCACACTCTCGTTCAGTTCTTGCACTATCACTGTCGATAGTACACTAACTCGGTCAGTTGCGGTTTCACACTCGGTCAGTTGCGGTTTCACTCTCGGTCAGTTGCGGTTTCACACTCGGTCAGTTGCGGTTTCACACTCGGTCAGTTGCGGTTTCACTCTCGTTCAGTTATTGCACTATCGCTATGCACAAACAGAATAGATAAATTTGAAACAATCGGCACGCCATAGGTGGTTTTTTTTTGCTTGATTAAAGATGCTATATGCGCGGAATGTTCCCCTCTACTAAGTATGGTTCAACTGCAACGGACAATGGTAGTCGGCTTTAATAAACGCACCCACGCAGTTTGTCCTGTTTCATCTATATGACCTACACACAATATATCATACAATGATTATCAGACTACTCTGCAGTTTGGGGTAGTACAGCGAGCTGAACACAGCTAGCGATGTCGCTCTTCAACGATGAAATATTTGAGTCGGAAGTAGCAGCGAAGTATAAGCTAGTGTCCAATATGTCTGTTTCCCTTGAAGGACCCGGTACAGACTCCGTGTGGACATCTGTTCTGTTACGGGTGTATTACCAAGGGTTTTAGGTCAGTGAGATTCATTTAATAGTTGCAGGTTTTTACTCTCTTACTCGTTAGCAACAATCCTTGAAGAGTTAATAGAAAGAACATCAAACTAAAATTGTTTAATTACCTTTGAGAAGGAAAGCCGCATTTCATAGTGGGAAAAATAGTTTTCTTTATATTTAGGCCCATAAAAAAAATGTTTAGTTTATCATCCCTGCCCGCGTCTGAATTCCCGGCCGCGTCAGATTTTTTTTTATTTTTTAATTTGATTCCATTCAAATGAAAATAAAGTTTATGGATGTGTTTCTCTTGTTGTGGTGTAATATATGTATG
>JANUFV010004796.1:0-12258 GCA_024757865.1 Epizoanthus scotinus
AGATCGCTCTACACTATCAGCGCCCTGATACTATCTAGAACGCCGAGCTACGCAGGCTAGAACTTGTTAAAAGGACACAAGAAATGGCATCGATCTAGCAACATCTGCTACTCTGTATTTCGAAAATATGAAAACCGCAAGTGAATTCCCAGTAATTTTATGTATGTTTTCGAGACACCCGAGCAAAGGCTCGTTCAGTCGTTCTCAACATTTCGAACCTTCTATCTTCATGGGTAAGGTGACAAAAAGAAAAATTATATTTTGCGAAATGTAGCAGGGATCTGCTTCGTTGGTTATAAATCTTGCCCCTCAAAAAAAAAACCAACAACAAGAATGTATTATGTGTTATTAAAAAATACCATATTAGTCGGTCACTTCAAACAAAAAAAGAGCAATCTGCAAAAACGATCTCTCAAATACCGATGCCATCGCTGTCCAGGTTACCTGGCTCGTAAAGCCGTAATGGTTATTCCAGATTATCAGCACCCATCCAATTCTCAACCACTAAAAACATATTTGACATATGTTGTTGTTAACCACGAGGTCAGTGTTGCAACTTGTTACTTGGTAAACAAAACATGCCTTTGTTGTAAGAACAATCATTCTTTTGTTCATGCACCTTGCGACGGTTAGCTAAGCAACAAGCGACGCGGAAAATAAAAACAATAAAGTCAATTTTTGTATTTTAAAAAGTTTTGTTTTATTATATACAAACTTGAACCACTTTACAACATACTATTTTAAATAAAATAGCTACACCGGAATCGCAGCTTGTCGTTCCGAGTGGAAAACTGAATTTTCCCAGGAAAAGTGTCATACGTTCCATTTACAAGTATATACTTCATCAAGTGTTAAAATTCAGTCTCTTCCGATCGATTGTCTAGCTTCAAAAGCCCTAACAGTGATAGTATTAGTTCGTGTCGCGAGAATTCCCTCGTGTCTATTGCATTTAACAGTGTCAATGATCAGTGTTCGTGCATACATATTTTTTTACTTTTTGCTTTTCTTCGAGACTGCCTTCTTCGCCTTTGGCTTTCTTCCTTTCTTTGGTGTTGCTGCTTTCTTCGAACTCGCGGTTTTTTTCGCTGCGGGTTTCTTTGCTGCTGGCTTCTTTGCTGCCGTCTTCTTTTTTGGTGCTGCTTTCGGTTTCTTTGCCGCCTTCTTTGCAGGTGACTTTGCAACCTTTTTCTTTGGAGCTGCTTTTTTAACTGCTGGTTTCTTGGCGGCTGGCTTCTTCTTCGCAGCCAGTTTCTTCGCAGCCGGTTTCTTAGCGACTGTTTTTTTCTTTTTCTCGGCATTTGCTTTGGCGATTTTAAATGATCCCGAAGCACCGGCTCCTTTCGTTTGAGTAAGTTTTTGACCTGCTACTAATCTTTTAATGTTTTGTTTCAGGTAGACATCCACCTTATCGCCCACTTTGTAGTTAGCTTTGATATGTTTTGCGATCGCTTGCCTGGACGATCCATTTCGATCTTTTAATGCCAAGATCGCAGCCCTTATCATCTCCTCGTACTTCGGGTGTTCGACAGCCTTCTTCGGCGCCGACTTCTTCTTTGGCTTTGCCGCTGCTGCTTCGGACATTTTGTCAATCAACAATAAATTAATAATGCAATGAATAATCGATCTCCTCTCTCGGTCGTGCTTGGGGAAGACTGACGCAGTAACTGACGCGCATCTCATTTATACACTGGATGCGGACCACTGAGGAAACATGCACTGAATGTTTGCTACAACAGCGGCCATTGCTGTAGCTGTGCTTCTTGTTTCAATTTCGCGTCCGTTTGACGGTCTCCGTTTCGCTGTTATCGTAAGCAAATTTCACAAAGCAAGAGTACATTCCTTAAAGATTCTGTATGAGATATAATTTGTGTCGTTTCTTTTATGGAAGTTTCTCAATTCAATGTGATGTTTGAATCTTCAACTTGGATCACTTTGCCATTTCGCGGAGAACTTGCTGCAATTCCATGAAGGTAGTGTCAATCTGTGAATTTTTGTGTTTTTTGCGAAGTTTAAGTATCCATTTAACGAGAAAACACACGAGATTGGAGATTGCTTGAGTTATTCGTGGTTAAAAATAATTCTAAAGGTAGGTAACAAACACATCTCGATGGCGGCCGGCGAACTGTCGTAATTGCTCCTGCAGTAAACATTATCCCAAAACTTCATAGTTTTACCGAATTTTTTGCTTACATTTAAATGGAAAGTGTAGAAGTTATATTTGAATAAGTTTTGGTTGCTTAATTGATGCAATTTTGTAATATTACAGAATTATGAGGTGCAATTGTGACAAGGGGCGCTCGGCTTGTCGTTTCTTCAGAACAGCTAATTGTTGATTCGCAAAATTGAAATCTGTATCTGGTTTTGCTTTTTAGAACATTGGTTGAAAATCCATCTGAAAATGCACATAAACTTATATAAATTTTGTCAGAGATCTTAATATATATGTTCTATGTTAGATTTTCTTGGATAGAAAGCTTTTTATTTCAATTTTGGACGACTAAAGTAGGAAAACAAATTGATCCGTGCGTGTCTTCTTTGTAACTCAGAAAAGGATCACTCGATCGATGCAAAACAAAAATATGTTAAATTCTGTGACTGTTTTTGAGTAATATCATTTAAAATGTCTTTAAAACGCTACCCTTGATAGTTGCTACATATTTAGAGTCTAAGGACATTATATTTTGATTTGATTTGAAAAGAAATCCCTTCACATTCTCAGGCAAACCGTTTGCAATACTTGGCGCCATGTTGAAATATGTTTTGGCGCTCCTTTCTTCCATTCGATGAACGATTTTGAAGTTTTTCTTCTATTCTGTGGTAGTGAGTCTAATGTAAGGATATGACAATTTAAAAACCGAGGCTTATTATGTTTGGGACAGTTGATTTTAGTTAACTTGGGAGAGAACACGATTTTAAAAGCTAAAGTGTTTTGCCACATCAAGACCGTTGCTTTCCTTTGGCGAGATTATATCCGCTTTCAAAAGGTCACTTGATGGGCGAGCGCAGAAGTTTTCGTCCAGATTAATAGTTCTTTGCTTGTTAAATCTAAAATATGTGTGTAAAAGGTACTAGTTACGCTTTTATTAGTGATCTATTTGTTTATTTTATTCTACGTAAGTGAAATTACTTGTTTGACTTCATGTACGGGTTTACATTCTTTCAGAGTGATAAGCCATCGGTGGCAAGCGCTGAATTCACGCGCTCAACTTTGGCTGAAACAAATTTTGCAATTTCATACGTAAAGTTTTCATAACCAACTTAATCGCTGAGAAAGAAACATGTAAAAGCATAATTAAAACGTGTTTTGTCGTAGTAAATTTTATATTTGCTGTGAGAAAATTATTTTATTTTGAAGTTGAATTTCCTTGTGTTCTTGTCTGCGTCACACCCTCGAAGTCGAAGCGCCATCTATATTTCGAGTTTATTTGTTTACCGTCAGCTTTGAAACACTTGTGCGAGTTTTGAACTGTTTTGATCATTATTAACAATGTCTCAGAGCACTCGTAACTGAAATGTACCAGATAGATTATATGTAGCAAAAATAAATCGATGGATTTCAAGAACTTATTGAAGGAATTATATAAATTGTATTGGAAGAAGTCGTTACGTGTAGATTTTTCGACCGCGTGAATTCGTAATGATTTATGCAGTGATAGCGACGAACTGAAAGAGGATCTGATATCAAGTGGAAAGTTTTGCATATTAGAAGTACTACAAGTCTAACCCAAATTACTATTTGAAATTGTGTCAGCTTTTGAGGAAAGTCACGAAATGGATGTAAGAAATAAACATTTATTCTCACTAGTTTCAATTTGAATTATGCAGCTGTTTACAATATTAAATGGCGGAAGCCAGTTAAATGTTCAAATGACTTTTGTAGTTTACTTTGAACAGAGTTTTGACAGCTACGGTTGGTTTGTTTTAAAGTATAAATATGAAATAAATGAATTTTTATAAAGTTGAACAGTGAAGCCAGTTTCGAGTTTTTTAAAACTGAATTTTAGCTTTCTGCAGAGCTGTGTGAATAAAATTAATATGTCCAAATTATTTTACATAAGTCACAAGACCAAAAATAGTTCTGGCATGCATAGTATTGTATATGCTAGTTGGCATGATATCTGATTGTACTGTTTGGGATTGTTTGATGAATCTAGTGATATTAAAATGAATATTTTACATTTCAGTAGCGATGTTTTTGTCAATTTCTTGTATATTTGCAAGACTTTGCAGCTTTTTAATTTCCAGTTGAGAAAATACACTTTGTTGACAGGTTCAGAAAATCCACATATATAATCTATTACAGTCCTTAGTAATACTGTTTTGAATTATTTATTAGGAATTGATCATTATTTATAGAGTATACACTGTAAGCCAGAGAACATGCTTACAAAAAATAAATTAAACAATTTTCATGACCTCTAATTATGCATCCTCTCTTATTCTCTCGCTCCAAGCGAGGGACTCATGCAGCGAGAGAAATTAGAGAGGCTGCATTGGAGGCTAGCTACTTAAATTAAAAAAAAGTCAAGGCCTGCCCAAATTAGCTCAAATATTTTATGGACCTGTACTTTCAAACAATGTTTTGCAATGAATAGATCTGTTTTAAAATCTTATGATTTTCAGAGATTTGAATCATAGTAAATTATTTTATTTTATTCATGTGATTTTATAATCCAATATTATTTCAAGCAATTGCATGGGCCCAAGAGGTTTATATGGGAGGTATCGGAGATAATGCTATTGGAGATTTGTTTTTGGTCTTGATCATGCATTGATTATAGACATTAAATATATAATATGTGTAGTCACACAGTTCTGATCATGAATGCAGTTTAGAATAAAAAGGAATGAAAAAGAAAATTGCATAAACCAGTTGAGAAAGAAAAGTGTAGTGTGTCTTTGAAAAGTGTAAATTGTCTTTGACAATTTCATGTATTCTATTTATCCCAATAAATTATAAAGCACCAGAAGAACTTCGAGATATTACATTTAAATAATCAGAATTTTGCTGTGTAATCTAGTGCAGATGGATGAATTTGATTGGTTTTTTGATTGTTTACTATGGGCTGATAGTCAAAGATTGCAGACAGTTTTTGGTGTGCACTGTTTTAAGTAAGTACAAATAATTTTGTTTCGGAAATAATTTTTATGCAAAGAAAATTTGGCAAATTTCTAATGAAATTAACCATTCAACTCACTTTCAGTTTATATTAGTAGTATTAAAATCACTAAACATATAAAACTCAAGTTTGTTGTATAATTAATAACTCCTTGTGATGGCTGTGGAAGTAACAAACATCATGAATTCCTGTCAAACAAACCATAATTGGTTAATTCATCAGCAATTCATATATTTGTGTTATAATATTTATTAATATAAGATTGTGATCCAATCTGGGATGCAAATATTTAACAAAATATGTCAATGTTTGTGTCAAACACACTGCTGAAATATTTACATCTATTTGATCATTACCCATTGAATGATCGGGGTTAGGGTTAGGTATTTTTCAATAATACTTTTAAATCTGAAATGTTTGGGTGAATTTGGGGAGGGCAGTTATTGGGAGGTTAGTCTTAATCTTGGCACTCAGGTTATGACATCTCCCTCAGTCTAATTGCTTGCGAGCCAGCAGCATATTCCAGTCAGTATTGAGAAATTGGAGATTCTGGATGTCCACAATGGAGCTGAGCGACCAGGCCACATCACGTTTCAGTTGCCCTGATTTTTATCGTGTGCCTGGCCCGGCCGACCCCACAGATATCTTCGAACACCACGAGTCAGTGCTTTCAATTCTGAGCAGTGCTTGCTTGATTGCAGATAATTCGCAGTGCTTTCAATTCTGATTGCAGATAATTCGTTTGAACAGGCAGTGCTTTTAATTCTGATTGCAGATAATTAGTTTGGACAGGAAGTGCTTTCAATTCTGATTGCGCATAATTCGCAGTGCTTTCAATTCTGATTGCGCATAATTCGCAGTGCTTTCAATTCTGATTGCGGATAATTCAACCACTCGCCAGCACTTCACTACCAATTTGGCGCGCGAAACCTGGGGCGAGGTAAGGGTTAGGTTCTCTCCCCGTGACTTCTTCTATCGCCTTGTCTCACCCCAGGTTTCGCGCGCCAGACCGCTCTTGTGAGCCATTGTCTATGCCGATCCACGATCTCAGGAGGAAAAGTAGGGACTACTCGTAGTCTAATAGATAATGAGACAAGAAAACATATTGACTCAGATTCATGAATGCGTTTTAAGTAAATCTTTTGCAGGTTAACAATATAATATCTAATCTTACAAAACCTCAAATGAATTTTACCCCTTAATAAAGATATAATAATTACAACAACAACAACAACAACAACAATTATTATTTTTTGCATGTAATTCAACAAACCCTAAAATATAAACTTGTAACACGTTTTTATTGCTAATATTTAATTAGCTTCTGACAATTTTCTGTGCACTAAATTAATTGATGACATTGAACAGAATGATGTATAATGTACTACATGAAAACTTGTTCTTTAAATAAGCAATAATTATACAGTTAACTATGTATACAATATGTAGAAGTTATGTATTACACCCCAAGAAGAAAAATTAACTTTAAATGTCATTAACCCTTTCACTCCCAGCATGTTTATCAACATTTGTCTTCTTCTTACAGTATCGATATAAAATCAATTGATTGCTTGCAATTGTGAGAATAAAGGATCTGATCATCCACTCTTAATTATTTAAGATAAAGTGCAAAATTCTCCTAACCTATTTATAGGAAATGTATGGAGATAAGTAATGAGAATTTATGAACACATCATTTGGGAGTGAAAGGGTTACCAGCACACAGGCTAGTTGTTAACAGCATGCATTAGGCTGGACCGTGGTTGGGGTGGTGTTGGGGGTAACTCCCCTACACTGGCTATACGGGTTTGTGCAGCTGTAGATGTGAAGGGTGTGTTTTGCAAGCCATGTAGTCTGGGATAAGATAGGGATTAAGTTTGTCTGGAATATCGTATCATTTACTGGAATAGGGATATGTCAGAGATGATACATAATTTAATATTTATATTGCACGTGTTTCATAGGAAGATGCTCACACGCGCATTACAAGATATCACACTAAATAAGACAATAACAATACACTAATTACAAGGCTTTTAAAAATATTACACTTACTATTAACTACAATATATCTTATGACCTGCCTTAAGAAAACTCAAATATCCTACAGGAAAGTTAAATCCATCAAAATAGATGCTCTTCGTAACGAACTTTCTAATTCAGATCTTTGTAAGAACATGCTCTCACTTGAGCTTAATGATCTTGTTGATTGTTACAATCGTACGCTATCATCAGCATTGGAACAACATGCACCTTTGATTAGCAAAACAGTTGTAAAAAGACCAACTGTTCCTTGGTTCAACGAGGAAGTCAAGTCAGCAAAGAAAGCATGTAGGAGAGCCGAAAGGAAATGGAGACGAAACAAAATTGCATAGTGACTTTTTGATTTACAAATCAAAGAAAAATCAAGCTACTTTTGTAATGAAGTGTGCACGTAAAGACTACTACACCATCTTCATACAAGAGAACAGCAGTGACAATCGTAAGCTGTTTAAGTCTGCAAAAACCCTCTTTGATCGTGAAACTTAAGTCTATATTTTCCTGAATACAGTGATAATACAGTACTTGCCAATGATATAGGTCACTTCTTTGTCAAGAAAATCGAGCGCATTAGATTGGAACTTGATAGTGCTACCAGTGAAGACGCCATAAATGAATCACAGACCACACCCAACGCTAAATTTGACTTGTTTAACACATTGAGTGAAGATGATGTTAACCATATAATCTCAAAGTCAAGTAAAAAGTCAAGCTCCTTAGACCCCATGCCCACTCCCACATTCACTTCGATCAACATCTCAACAACTATTACATGTACCAAGAGCGAAACTGAAGACAGTTTGAAGAGCCTTTTCGATAGCAGCACCCAAGCTGTGGAATAGCCTGCCTTAAGGGAACTTAGCGTTGCAGCTTCTATTAATACTTTTAAGAAAACCTTGAAGACATATATGTTCAAATCAGCATAATTATTAGCAGATTGACTAGTCAGAATCAATTTTAGTGTATTTAAATAGTTTCCATATTAGTTTTTAACATTATATATCTCATATTTTTAAATTATCCTGTAATTTCATTTTTAGCTTTTTAATAGTTGTGTAAAGCGCCTAGAACAATTATTGATTAGGCACTATAGAAATAATGGTTATTATTATTATTATTATTATTACAGATTCCAGATAAATTGGTCTGGTATAGCGTATGGGGTTTCAAAGTCCCAGTGGTACACCCTCCTCCACACATTTATTGAGTACCACTCATGGTGATCTGGGGGGGTGGGGGGGTATGAGTTAACTGTTAAGATAAATTTTAAAATTGATCAATTTCTTTATCTAGGATTACATAATCTCAGGTGCCTATAAAGTGGTATAATTGAAATATTCCTTAGTCAGTGCAGTCCAATCATATACCTGGCCCATGATTCATTTCCACAATGAATGTATCTGCTGGCCAGTTCTACTATCCATCACTTAAATCGGGAATCTGAATGAGTCATCTTTGCCAGTGATTTAAATATAAAAATATAATTTAGACTAAAACTATCTTTAAAGAATTATTATGTATTATAAATATTTTCGATCTAAGTGAATGATATTCCCAAATTGCTGGCAGGCAGCCTACATGTAGCTTATATATTTGGAATTAAGATTATTTTTGATCACACTCTGAAGCTGACGACCAATTTGACTCCCTTTAGAAACTCTTTACATAATGCTGGTCCCCGGGTAGCCTACAAACGACCACCCCTAGGCTATGCTAAGTACTATTAAAATGACATCCCCCCCAAGAAATATATGTAACGCTATAATTATGGGCAGTTTGTTCATTCAATTAATTATATACTTGCTCAGATTACGAGCAGTAATTTAATTGCAAATTTCTATACAGACTTCAGATTGAAGAAAAAACTTGGCAAAAATGATGATAATTAACCAATACACGACTGACAACAATGAATTGAATTACTGCTGATTTCAGTGCCATTTTCAAAGTGAGACTTACAGAAAGAGATTCAGAGATAATTTAAACAGTTATTTGATGAGGCGGCATTTTCTATGACCTGTTAGTCTACGAGACGCTTTGCCAAGTGGACTAACTGCTCATAGAAAACAACACCAAATCGAATAACTGTTTTATAATAAATCAACAGAAGGTTTTATGAATATGATTTTTATTCCTGGTTTTCTTGGATGAAACTGTGATTTCTGCTAGGTTTACAGTCTTTTCTACTGTCATCTTGACAACCTGAGATGCCGCCATCTTGGATCTTTTTGCAACAACAGGTATAATGATATTATTAGGCGAGTTGAGGTACCAATCAGATTGCAACATTTGCGATATAAACCTTGTTTTGATTTATTATAATACATATTGTACATGTGCCCTCCTGCACACCAGACCCTGCGTGCTTGTTCAAAGAGTGGATATATTTATATATATATATAGCACTATCTTGCAGATTTATTTATTATTTTAATTATCCAATACAACAACCTCTCTCTTATTGAATGTGATCAGTTTTAAAATAGTAATAAGAAGACAAAATATTAAATAAATAAACGAAAATGTTCACACAATAATTAGTGATGGATTTAATTAGGAAACACCGAATGACAAAATTGATCAGCTAAACTAGATTTGGAGAATATGTCAGGGGGAGATTGTTCCATCATGGTATTGTGCGAGGGAAGAAGGATAGCTGGTAGGACAAGGGTGAACATGGAAGTTTTGTTGTTTCTCAAGTGATGGTAGAATAACTTTTCGACACATCAACAATTATACTCCCAATCTAATTATGGTCTCCATGACAACCCATTAGGGTCTCGTAAGCACCCTATTTTGACATTCAGTCACTTTTCACACAAAAACTAATCTTTGAACTTCATCTTTTATTATTAATTTTTATATTCATTACGATTTACCAATTTCAAAAATTTAAAAGAAATTATTTGACAAAGGCTGGTGCCACCTTAACTTTTTCAAAATTGAAGTTGGCGCAAAAGTTTTGTGACAAAATTTGTTTAACTTTAAATATTTTGTAATTTTCTATATTTATGACAATTGGTAAAAATTTAAAAACCTTTCACAGTCGAAATTTTAAGAAAAATGGATTTAATGCTTTTTTACAAGTGTGTTACCATAGTAACAGATAACAACCAAAATTACCCCCAAATGAAATGTTCAAGAAAGATACATACTTGTGACATCATAATATCAAATAATCCACCATTCCAGGAAATGGGTGGGGCTCGTTCATAATTTGTTGGCAAAATCAAGCCTCGAATTGTCCCTAAATTAGAAAATTGTTCTCACATACATAGATAGTGAAATAGCTGTAGAGACAGTTGAAGCATCGTCTGCCGTTTGCTCTACGTCCGCCATACTTGTTTAGTTGGAGCTTCGCGTAAACGCAGTCCAGTCAAACGTCAAAACACATCTCCTCGCCTAGAAAACTACCATGTCCATGACTCGTGAGGATCACGACAGAATTTTGCAAATTTGAAAACACTTCTTAAACTCGATTTCGCGCAAAAAGCTTAATTCTGTGATTTTTTGAAAATAAATTTTGATTCTTTTGAAACGATATTTTGATTATTTAAAAAAATGTTTGATTCTTTGAAAAGAAATTTGAAACCCATTTCGGATTCTCTGAAAACAACAGTAAATGTCACGTGACTATGTGTACTTATTAAAACCGCTATGCATCGAGGGAATTCACTTGCATATGGGCGGATCAGATAGTCACGTGACATTCATTGTTCTTTTTCAAAGAATCAAAACAAAATTCAAATAATCAAAATTGCGTTTGAAAGAATCGAAATTTATTTTCACAGAATCATTTTTTCCCCACAGAATCAAAGGTTTTTTTGCGTGAAGTCAAATTTAAAAAATGTTTTCAAATTTGCGAAAGTTCTGTCGTGACATGATGTCCATGGGCCGCCGTATAAAACAGGAAACACAGAACGGCAAATGCACCAGAGTTCAGGATATTGTGGCAAGCTGCCGTTCGCGAGGAAAAGTTTACTGGGCGAAACGTTGGTACACTGTCTCGTGTATCAGGCATCCAGCTCTTCTCGAGGGATTTTACGATTATTTGTCAGAAATGAAATATAACTCATGATAACAATTGTGATGTAATATAATTGAAGTAAAATTGCATAATAAACGAATTCAATTCGCCTCATTATTTTTGGTTGAGAATTAGAAATGGAACAGTAAGGAACCGGTACATGGGGGGCTGGTTCAAAATCGGGGTGGGGGCACCAAAGGTTTGCAGGCGAAGGGATACTAAAAATAACACATGCGAATCACATCAGAACTTGTACAGGCTAATGATCCTGTTTTGTTCTTTCATTCGAAGTTTGCATTTGCAGTATTGGTTTCTGGAATCGTTTGAGTGGACGGGGCCCAGTTCTTGTGTAGTTTCTAGAGTGGCGTGTATTTAAAAATGCGTGTATTAAATGAAACGAAGCCAATAGACAATACCTTTGTTAAATAAGGTAATTTATACGAGATATCTAGTCACTCCTAAGTGATGTCGATTTTATAAAGGTCAACAACATTTTAGCATGACCTCGGACGCTAAATTTGCCGCGAGAAAGGATCTCTCGTTCAGAAATTAGGGAGCTTAAGCAACCAGGACAGCAACGGTGACGACGACGGCAGAGAACAAAGGGCTTAATTCCAGAATACAATGAACTGCACGTTGGAATGCACCAAGTTGACCAGCTGTTCACTGTCGTCCTAAGAAATAGAACGTGAAAAGCACAAATATTGCGTCTTGTAAACAACGCGAAAGTCGAAATAGAAAATATCCTTTTATTAGTTTGGCTTTAAAACCAGAGTTTCTAATTTCTATAATTCGTTTTTCTTCACACAAGGAACAATAAAAACGAATGGATGATACACAAAAGAAAAGAGACAATGAGAAAGTCGATTTTCGGCAGCCGTCGTTGTAGCCGTTGCCATCCTGGGCCCGGTTCCTAGAAAGTGGATTAACCTAAAGGCCATGACACACGGTGCAACATTGCATGCAATCCGTTGCGCAATGGAAGAATTGCACAGTGTGGCACCCTTTGCAATTGATTGCGCACGATATTGCAGAAGTAGGATCGGATTCTACTTCTGCAACATTGCGCGC
>JANUFV010004907.1:0-12256 GCA_024757865.1 Epizoanthus scotinus
CCCCCCCCCTGCTGCAGCCAGCGTCAAGGAAACCCTTGGAAGCAAATTTACTGATTACGGTTACTCTCGAGATCCTGGGTAATCATGGAAAACTAAATCAGTCCAGGAAAGTCATGTAAAATAAAAATCGGGAAAATTTCTTAAAATCAATTGTGGAAAGTCAAGGAAAATCAGATTTTTATAAATTTTTTGAGACATTTCTCAATCCTGGATTTTTAGTTCATGCATTATTGTAAAACATGAAAAAAATCATGAAACCATAATATTTTGAATACATGTGACAGTAATAATTATGACATATTTTTGTAGGTTTGTTTTTTCTAGATTTTATTGCTTGTTATTGTAAAGTTATGTTCATGACAAACAATAATTATTATGAAAGTAACAAGATAAATACTAAGTGAACAAACATGTGCAATTTTCTGCCTGGTTGACAAAATCCATTGCAAAATAAATAGTAACCATATATTCTAGTTGACTAAAAAAAGTTGATTTAATTTGTACCAGCCTGGTTCATATTTCAAAATTTTGCCATCAAGGAAAAGTACGATGCCGCCTAAAATGCAATGAAAACTTGCTGTTTGGTTTTATTTCCAGCTGTTATTTTCTTTTAAGTCACTCTCAGAGTATGAAAGCAGGTGTTACTATTATCAATAGAAATATTATAGAATTATCATGATAATTGTATTTACTGCTAAAACTAGTCAAGATCTGAATATTAATTTAATTTAAGTTTATTAAATTTTTATGATCACAATTAGTTAAATATAATAATTACAATAGATTGTCTGTAAATTTCAGTTGAATGTATTATGCACGAGTAGCTAACTGTCTTAACTATAGATCAGTTTCTAGACAGTATTTCTTGTGACAGTTTACTTAATAACTTGGGTTGATTGAAGTCACCTAAACTTGGCTCACAAGAATGAGAAATCGCTTTATCAATTTCTTTAATCCATTTCATCAAAGACGTGCATACATGCCCAAATTAATTAAGGTAAGCTATGGCCATATATACACGTATATTTCTAATGGATAATAATGCTTGTAGATGTTTCAAGCGGTATTGGACAAATTTCCTAATGTACATAATATAAAATTAATATAAAATATCTAGATCAAGAACAATTTTTTACTTTAATTTTGAAACTACATATTACTGAAATTATTGGTTTAAGTGGTTTGAAGTTGTTATTTATTGCCTATCTACTAGGAAACACAATCTGTAGACAGTCTTCCTAGTACATTATTATATATTTTATGTGTTGACTTTCGTGTAATTATTGTGGTTGTAACTTTTCTGGTATAAAATGAGTTAGCTTTAGGAGAAAGTCTAACCGTGATTGCCTTTCCAAGCTTCCTTTCCGCTGTCATTCAGTTTATGCACGTATCATGCATGTAAAAAAAGCTTAATTATCATTTTAAAAAGTGGGAAGTTTCCTCCCAATTTTATATAGATATTAACTAATTTGTAAATATTTATTAAACACTAATAAATTATGTAAGAGTGTAAAGAACAAAAAAATATATATATAGTCAGTGGCAAATAAAATAATAAAATGAAATAAGCAAAATAATGTTTGTTAAAATTAATGTATCAGTTACATAGCACTACAGTACACCAGTTTGAAATTAGTTCTCTATACATGTATCTAGTACATTATTTTGTAAATAAATACTTTCAAATGCTATGTGAACTCAGAACTCAACAATCATTCATTGATACAATAAGGTATATCATGATGTGTCTGATTAATTGTGTTCAAACTAAGAACAAGAATCAGATTTACACACAGCCAAGGATGCAATCTACATGATTGTATAATGGCAAGACGTTTGTCTATTTAATGAGTGACATAAATTGTATTTATTAAATAATAAAGCGATGGTCTGTATGATATTTTAACAGTATGGCCCAGTATTGCCCAGAAATACCCCTCGACCTGGTGCCAGTGACGGTCCAATGCCATTTCACTTGGCACATGTCATGGTTGCCTGTCTGTTGTTTGGTGTGTTGCTGTTGATGATTAATGTGTACCAGCTGAGAAGCCTCAATGCCAGTTACTTTGGTGACAGCGGGGTGGTGGAGGGTGACCCAGAGTTTGGCACCTCGCGAAGACCAGTGGTGTGGATATATGCAAAGAATGTAAGATTTAGACAAACTGTAACTTGCATGATTGTACAATAAATTGTAGTTTTACTGAAATTATACTAATCAGGCTATACTAAGTTTAGATAATCTCATTATAACTTGTTCTCTGACTAAAGATGTATTATAATTGTTGTAAATAATTTCCTTCCTTAAAGAAAATTACGATAAAGAAACATGGGGCTTGATGGATCTATATAGAAAAAATATTATAGAATAAAATAATGGTACAAATCTATGTTACATGTTTACTAGTTCGTTTCAGCTTTATCTTTTTGTGATATCATAACAGTTGATATATAGCAGCAACCTGTATTTTAAAAAAGGTATACGAGGTGAAATATACATACATGTGACCACTGGCAATAATGACATTGGCCAGATCAATATCTTCTCTGTTCAGGCAAAAAATGGATTTCTTTGAAAATAATTTTGTGTATAACCCTTTGGCAAGAGTATTGATGCATAGAGTGTGATACCATACCCCTCCACAGAGGGAAACTGGAAATTTCTGGAGGGGGAGGAATATGGTGGTTCAGGCCTGTAATTAGGGATTATTGTGCGGGGAAGGGGGTACAATCAACATTGTAGTAGACTCGAGGTATAATTTTCTGGACTGAGGCGGGGGGAGGGGGGGGGAGGAAGGCATTAATATTTTGCATTTTCAGAAACCACACAGTGGGTATTTCATTTTTATCGTCAATAAGCTCTTAATTTTGTTTGTGTGTGCTGAGTTCACTCAATCTGTAAGACTTTACTGTTCTGTTTCTGATATCATAGATTGGATCAGGGTACCTGAAACATGTGCTAGCAGTCTTCAGTCGTATTGGCTTTGTTCGGACAGAAACTCCAGGCCGAGAGTGGGACGTGTTATGGTCACATGACTACCCATTTGGAGGGAAATACTCCAACCTCATGCAGAATCTGGAGCTTCATCAAAAGGTACAATCTGACATCATATTATGTCCAATATTCATCTAACTTCGGAATGGGAAATGATATTTAAAAAAAAGATTTGGTTGTTGGAAATCTATAATGATTTTAGACTTTGACTTGTCTATTCCGTTTATAGGTATCTTGATAGGGCTATATGTCATTGTATGTTAGTTTCAATTTATTTCTCAGATAGTATCTACATATTGTATTTGTTCAGTCCTAAATGTTTTGCTATACAGGTTATAAGCCCCACCCCCCAGATACAAGTCCCCCCATTCATAAGTCCACCCAAGACTCCTTACAAACTTACATAAGCCCAGGTCTTCAATATGAGATTTTACGGTATTAACAGCAAAAGTTTAATTTTTGAAAGGCAGTGCCCATAGAGAATGATTATTCATTTGACAGCAATGCACTCATTTGTTCAATATGTCAGATAATTATTATATACTTGACTTTCATTTGTAGGTGAATCATTTTCCAGGCTCTGGATTTATTACAAACAAGGCAAGCTTAGCTACTTCCAATTTTGCTTTCAATCCTCCTGCCTTCCAAATACCAAGAGACAAAGCAAAGCTCCTTGCTGAGGTATGTCATTGTGTCGCTGTTACTGATAAGTGATTATGGCAACAATTTACAATACTGCACAACATTTTGCCCACAAACACCTTCAGGCTTCTTGCACAAAGTAAAATTATTAATTGACATAGCAATGTGTCCTTTGAACTGTAAAATGGATCAACAACCATTCCACCACCTGTTCATGGACCTGTACTCTATATGTAGCTGGTCGATACCTTTGGAAGAACTTCAAAATATGGTGGGAAATGAAAACATGAGAATCATTACACTTGCTTTCAAAATAATAATATATTCTTACTATTTTATTCTTAACCAAACCATAAATTACCAGGATCTACGTGTGGAATCAAAGTGATATAATTCACATGTGATTAAATATCATATTCTGTCACATGTGGCCGAAAATAACATTGTTTTCTCTGTAGAACTCTCTAGTCAATGAATAAGTGCAGCCACGTTGTAACCCTAAGGCGGCACCAGACATCTAACTTCCGATTGTTCCTGAGCATTGTCCGAAGATATCTGAAGTTCTCCGAAAATTTTCCAATGATAATTTTTCAAAAATTTCCAAAATATGTTACAAAGACGTTTTGAGCATTTTGGAGCACTTCCGAAGATTTCCGAAGATTTCCTGAGGATTTCTCAAGGATTTTAGACAGTTATATAGCTCAGTGAAGAATAAACAGAATACCACATGGCCGCTTGGAGATACAAATTTTATCTTCTCGTGTTGAAAATATCCTCACTCAAAGATAAATCGTATCCCCGCACACCCATGTAATATCCTCTATGTATACCAAGAATAATAATATGAAAAGTAGAAAATTGTTGCTAATTCATGTAATTATTATGTATACTATATTTTCTGTGCATGTCAGTGATGAAAAAATCAATTTCTAATGTCAGATTCATCCAGTGAACAAAGTTGCAGCAGCACACCCAAATATTTATGCCATCTGTCTTTCTTGTCTACAGGCATCAAAGCATCCTGACACATTGTGGGTTGAGAAAAGCAACAGTCACCGAGGGATTCAGATCAAGAAACTGTCAGGTGAATGTAAAAAGTGTAATAGTCTGTTACCAAGATGTTTTACAGTGTGACTACAGAAACCCGAGTCACTTTGATATTGGCCGACTGAAAAAAATATTAGAAAATAGACACCGTGTAATACATGCTCTGATTGGCTGATGTTCAATTTTTTAAAACTTGACATAAATCACAGGATGGCAATGCAAACAGACTGGAATTCACTATTTTTTGTTGATTATTTTCTAAAAGGAATAGGATGACTCAAAAACCAGAGAGAAAACTTGGCTTCATCACCTTGTTTTCTCTCAACACTTTTCTCATGTTCCTTTACCCTAAACTATGCAATGAAAAATGAGCGATTCCCACAGTTAGTCTGGAATAAAACCTGCATACTCTAATTATATGTTTCAAAGTCATAATTGTGATTGGCTGCTCTTTTGCAATTGACCCCAGCTCTTGTAGCTGCACTGCAAGTATTTCTGTTTACAGCACAGGCAGCCCAATCTTATAATACAAGTAATTTATTTATAAACAACATAACGAATATGGTTGCCATTATAAGACTTTGTATGGATAATGTGTCAGTTTCTCAAAAATCCTTGAGTTTATTGTGTTCGTGCACATGTTCTTTGCATTTTGGGTGCGATTTGACAGTATGTAGAGCAAGAAAGCCAAAAAATACAAATTACCATCAAATCAAACTCAGAGTATAAATAATAATTATTTTTCAATACTCTAGAATTTTGGAGAGACTTGTTGTTTTGTTGTTGTTTTACATACTGTCTTGTATTATTAGATTGGACTGCCTGTGTTTACAGGTACATGTATATAAAGTATTAAGGTTTTGTTGCCAAAAATAGTAATTTTAAAAATACAGAATCTTTAAATATTTAGTGTTTCTATCACTACTTTCCTGGACAAAAATAGGATTGTGTTGAAGATTGAAATGACATATGAGTCACATATTTAATGGAGTTGGAACTTTCTGCAAAATTAAATACAAGTTGAGAACATAGTTAGTGAATCACTTTATTTTACAGAAATGGAGCTTGGCAATGTTGCAGCAAATACTTTTGTACAGACGTTTGTCGCCAATCCTCTACTGATTGACAAGAGGTAGGCCTGTGCTTGGTTGCTAGATGTATTGTGTCCCAGGACTTTCTCTTTCATTCCCTCGATTCATGTGTGGTATAGATTGTGCTTTGAAAGACATACCCCACGGTTCAGGAGACTGGGTTCGATGCTGCCTAAATTTTTCTTGTCAATCAAAAAGTTATCACTGAAACAAACACCGCAACAGGAAAAATAAATGCACAAAAGAACAAAAAAAGATTAATAAGCTACTGCTCCTTTTCAAGGAGATGGCCAAATACACAACGACACTCGAGATTGAAAACAATGAAGTCGATTACCACAATTCACCACTCAACTTGATTTCAGATTGGGCCAACACGAAATCAAGATTTGGGTGACTAGAACTTAGTCTCCCGAATTGTGGCACTCCCCCTTTAAAGTAATTTGGTAATGAGAATAAAGGAACTGATCAGGAATAGGATGTTTTCTTACAATGGATGAATTGCTAAATTCTCCCTAGATTACAAATAGTCCAGCCCTCTTTTACCTGTGTACTTCATAGAGAGTTGATGAAAATAGGAGCAGTGCAGTGTACAAGAGGTGAGAAGAATGCATGGGCGAGGCCATTCTCCCTCTCGCCTGTCCGTGCATCTTTTCTTGCCAACTCTCAACAGATTATGGAGGAAAAATAGCGACTACTCGTAGTCTAAATTCTCCCAAACTATTTCATAAGAAACATATAGAAAACAATAACATATAACTAAGGAGTTGGCATGTTTATGTTTGAGTCTCAAGATTAACGAAATACATGTACCTGTACATTGTCAGTACGGTCAACTCGTCAAGGGGTGTGGGTGGGGGAGTAGCCCGCACATCCCTCGTGCTAGGTAGGGTTTTTCTACCACTTGAGCACACAAGTTGTCAACTGTAGGACTACACACATACATATTAGTTGGGTCTCATCAGAGTTTCAAAAGTAGAGTGCTCGCGCCCCAGACTCCTTCACAAGTGCCAATGAAGAATAATCAAATATTTTTTTAAAAAGAGCAAAAATTAAAGGAACATTCAATACAAAAAACAAAAGCAAATGTATGGGGAAATCAAAATCGTTCAAAAAATCGACTTAAGTCTCAGATAAGGAAATTTACAAAAAATTATATTACGAGTTCCATCGAGTAAAGTTTTAAAACAGGATTTATGGCGTAGCCTCCAATGCAGCACATCTTCTTTTTTTCGCTGCGGGGGAAATTTGAGAGGCTGCAATGGCCATTTATGGCGCTATTTGTCCCAAATTAATTGTTCATGCAAACTTCCTTTGCAGAAAGTTTGACATTGGGGTGTATACAGTTCTGACTTCAATTGATCCGTTGAGAGCTTACGTGTTTGAAGACGAAGTCTTGATCAGGTAAGGCTGGGTCGACAGGCACTTCCAATTCAATTCCATTGTCAAAATACGATAAAACTAGAAAAGTATTTTTAAAATTCTATAATCGACACGCGTTTTTTCATGACCTAAACATTTGCAAACTAAAATATATATTTGCCGTTCTAGTGAGTACCACATGAAGTATTTGGTATATAAATATAATACTAGAAGCTTTATTGGTCATTCACTTTTGCAAGATTTGGTGGCTCCTAAAGGAGCCGTTTGTGTAAAGGCGGGAAGCTCTTTACTTGCTGCTGGTGTACTTGGTGACGGCCTTGGTGCCCTCGCTGACAGCGTGTTTGGCCAGCTCACCAGGCAGAAGCAGGCGAACAGCGGTCTGGATCTCCCGAGAGGTGATGGTGGATTTCTTGTTGTAGTGAGCCAGGCGGGAAGCCTCGCCAGCGATACGCTCGAAGATATCGTTGACGAACGAGTTCATGATGCCCATGGCCTTGCTGGAGATACCAGTGTCAGGGTGGACCTGCTTCATGACCTTGTAGATGTAGATGGAGTAGCTTTCCTTCCTCTTCCTGTGCCTCTTCTTCTTATCTCCAGACGCGGCTTTCTTGCCGGCCTTCTTCTCTCCTTTCTTTCCAACTGGTGCTTTGGGTGGCATGATTCACGGATTGTGTTTACGAGTTTAAACTCAGAATGATGAACAATTCAATGTGAATTCCTTTTATAGTGAAATGACGTTTGGATCAATTAGTATGCGGATCCAAATCCTCCAAGAATGATTGGTCAAAAATAAAACGAACGTCTGAGGAAACGGGTATGGTTTCATGTTACTTAGCATGAGAAAAGTTATGGTAATACACGGAGAATACAGTGCAAGGGTCAATCTATATCCGTCTGTTAATTGGTCGATTTCGATCCGACTAAATTAATTATTCACTATAAATTGAAAAGGGACTTCACTTCTTCACAGTTGAATTTACTGAACACGCGAATAACGAAATTTCATCATGTCTGGACGTGGCAAAGGCAAGGCAAAGGGAGTCAAATCCAAAACTCGCTCATCCCGAGCAGGACTTCAGTTCCCCGTGGGTCGTATCCACCGTCTTCTCCGCAAGGGCAACTACGCCAAGCGAGTCGGTGCTGGAGCTCCAGTCTATATGGCTGCGGTGCTGGAATATCTGTCCGCCGAGATCCTCGAGTTGGCTGGCAATGCCGCCAGGGACAACAAGAAGAGCAGAATCATTCCCCGTCACCTTCAGTTGGCCGTCAGGAATGACGAGGAGTTGAACAAACTGTTGGGGGGTGTTACCATCGCCCAGGGAGGTGTTCTGCCCAACATCCAGGCTGTTCTCCTGCCCAAGAAGACCGAGAAGAAAGCCAAGTAAAGAACTGTTGTGGTTCTTGCACAAACCAACGGCTCCTTTAGGAGCCACCAAATCTTGCAAAAGAAAATGATCTGTACTTCATACCCCATTTCAATTTTATAATACATACTACATAGTATTGAAAGCGATACTCGTACTGAAACTTTTAGATTCGACATTTAAATGTTTATATGACTAATATGATTTTAAAAGTTCAGTCCCTCGAACTTGATCATGTATAAATAACTGATTTCTACAACTCCCCTTACCCAGTAACATAAAAAGGCTTCGTCGCAAAGTCAACTAAAAAATGTTTGCATTTTGATTTAGTGCCAAGTTTAATGTTCGCCACAGCAGCACAAATTATATTGTTCTCCCCAACTTTTCCTCTGTTTGTATAAAGTATTTCTGAAAGTTATCCAACACGTTATATGGGCTACTTGTAAAGAGTTAAATACTGCTTTCCACAACTCTCTTCTCAGCCATTTTAAAATAAAAGCATAACATATATGTGTAAACTTCCATAATAGAACGCTTCGGCGGACTGTGTCTTAGAATTAATATGCAAATCAGTGTCGCATTTACCGCCATAACTTGGATTGTCTTATAACGGTCGCCACTACACGGCATACTACAGCACATAATTATATTCCTTTCTCACAATTTTTCCTCGTTATTTCGTAACTATTATTTTTAAAAATAATCCAAAACATTTTGTTTAGTATTTCAAACTATTTGCAATCATGCGACCAGAGACTCGGGAGTGAATAGAATAAGCATGTTATTTTCCCGGTTATTTTAGAATACGAATGGCCCAGTTCAAGAGTACGAAACAAAACTAGACTGTAGATTCTAAAGATCAGCTCTTTAATATTTTATGCGATTTTGTTTTATTTCTTGTATTGTTACAAAGTCAAGTAGATTGGCTATTTTTTCATAAAATGTTTGAATTTACATTTGGTGGCTACGAAAAGAGCTGTTTTAAAAAGTATTGTAGTCATTATAAATACCCTTGGGATGTGTGTCAGAGGTTATTCTCACTAAGTGTCGAGTTCACTGCACTGAGTGAGGAAGATAAAGGCTCAATATGTGTTTTAAGTTTTGATCATGGATGTCTCTAGAAAATTAGAGTGAGTCGCGAGTTCAGATATCTCGAGATATCGCCCATCCAAACCACGGATAGCCGTGATATAAAGCACGGCCCATTGTGTTGACCACGTGTTTAAATGATTTGGTGGCAGTCACTTGAAACATTTGCATTTTACCGCCAAAACTTGTCTTGTAACGGTCAATTCAATTTATTTAAATATAATAAACGCACAGAATAGATTCAATATTACGGCCAAAGTCAGTAAAATGGCTTGGGATCAGCAGTAACATAACCCAAAACGAGTTTATAGGCCCACACGCGGCGCGCCGCTTCTACAGCTAGCCATGCCGTGAACAGACATAATTAGCATTCATTCTTAAAAATACGGGTCATGTTATCCTGCATAGTTCTCAGGCGCCGTGCCTAGTCACTAGCCCATGGCCCAGATAATCCAGAAAGAACGATAACCCAGCAAGCGCCTGCTAAGCAGCCTAAGCAGGCTAGGGTCATGTTAGATATCAGTCAGATATTTGGCTGAGTTTGACGATAATTATTCTTAATTCAGCCCATACATTTTCTTACGTTTATAGCAAATCTCAGCCCATTCTATAAAACAAAAAGAAAATATTCAGATGTTTATATGATGATTATAGTCTCGAGTTCAGTCCCTCGAACATTGATTTTTAAGTTTTGATCATGGATAACTAAACAGTTTATACAATCTGATTTCTACAGCTCCCCTTACCCAGCAACATAAAAACGCTTCGTCGCAAAGTCATCTACAAAATGTTTGCATTTACCGCCAAGTTTAACGCAGCACAAATTCTATTGTTCTCCCCCAAATTTTCCTCTGTTTGTATAAAGTACTTCTGAAAGTTATCCAACACGTTAGATGGCGTACTTGTATGAGTAAAGAGTTAAATACTGCTTTCCACAACTCTCTTCTCAGACATTTTATAATAAAAATAACATTTATATGTAAACTTCCATGATAGACAGGATAACGCTTCGGCGGACTGTACGCGGAATGTCGCATTTACCGCCAAGACTTGGATTGTCTTGTAACCGTCGCCACTACAGCACAAAATTATATTGCATATTTGTTATCCTCCAACTTTTCCTCTGTTTCTAAGTACTTCTTCTGAAAGTTATCCAACACTTTAGGCGGGGTACTTGGGCGCTCTGTATGTATGAAGAAACTCTCTTTTTAATTAGTATAACATGCAAACTTCCATGTAAACGCTTCGGCGCACAGTGTCTTAAAAATAAAATGCAAATGTTGCCTGGCCTGTGTGGCAGGCTCAAGTGCTATTTGAGGTTGAACGAGACTTGACCGAGTGATCACGCGGGACTCGTGAACAGTCCTCTCCAAGTGTATACGGAGGCTAATGTTGAATTTGCTACCAATACTTGTCTTGTCTTGTAACGGTCATAACTAAAACACACAATTATATTCTTCTCCCCCAACTTTTTCTCTCTATTTCGTAAGTGATCTTTTCAAATTAATGTATCCAAAATGGGTAAAAATGGTCTCTCTTAGTATTTCAAACTATTTGCAATCGTGCGACCAGAGATTCAGGAATATTAAAATAAAATAAGCAGGTTATTTTCCCGGTTGTTTTAGAATAATATGAATGGCCATCTTGGAATATATGGACCAAAAGTCCAAAACAATTTAACTAGACTGTAGATTCTAAAGATCAGCTATTATATTTTTGAGCGATTTTTTTTTGTTACTAAGTTAGGTAGATTGGTTATCTTTTGTCATAAAATGTTTGAATTTGGTGGTTCCGATCCGAAGGATGAAAGACTCCCGAAAGGAGCTGTTTTTTAAAAGAATAATACAATACCATTGGGGACCTCTGCGATGGGTGTCAGAGGTTATTCTGGCTTTTAAATGTCGAGTTAACTGAGTGAGGAAGATAAAGGCTCAATATGTGTTTTAAGTTTTCATCATGGATGTCTTTAGAAAATTAGAGTGAATTGCGAGTTCAGATATTTCGAGATATCGCCCATCCAAACCACGGATAGCCGTGATATAAAGCACGACCCAGTGTGTTGACCACTTGTTGAAATGATTTGGTGAGCACTTGCTTGAAACATTTGCATTTTACCGCCAAAATTGTCTTGTAACGGTCAATTTGAACATAAATATTTTTTTTAAAAATCAAAGCACATAATAGATACAATATGATGGTCAAAGTCAATTTCAAAAATGGTTTGGCATCAGCAGTAACATAGCCCAAAACGTTCACTTATAACCGAACACCCGGCTAGAAAACAGTTGATATCACATATGCCTTGTGCACCTATACCGCGAGAAATAATTGACATAATTCGCATTTTAAAATTCATTATATTCGAGCTTGGGTCAGTTTTCACTTTCATATCTACTTGCAAAGCACATTGGTCATTTCTTTATACAGATTTGGTGGCTCCTAAAGGAGCCGGGTTTGTTAAGTTTGTCCGTAGATATTTATCCTCCAAATCCGTACAGAGTGCGGCCCTGGCGTTTCAGAGCGTACACCACATCCATGGCAGTGACGGTCTTGCGTTTGGCGTGCTCGGTATAGGTAACAGCATCACGGATCACGTTCTCCAGGAAAACCTTGAGAACACCGCGGGTCTCCTCGTAGATCAGACCAGA
>JANUFV010005018.1:0-12256 GCA_024757865.1 Epizoanthus scotinus
GTATATGTATATGTATATGTATATGTATATGTATATGTATATGTATATGTATATGTATATGTATATGTATATGTATAGAATGTATGTGTGAAGCAGGAATAAGACAGACAAGCCAAGCACAATGTATATCCTGTATTTCTGCTTACCTCGGGTGATGAAAAATGATCTTCTTCTACACCAAGCAGCTCCTCAAACATCACAAAATCATTCGAACTCTCATCTCTTGAGAAGCTCCCGGATTCAGCAGCATCTGAAGACGTTTGTATCGCACTTACATATTGTGCACTCTCAAATCCTGTGGAAGCTCTGGACTTGGATGAGTCTAGTGTGTCAGTTCTTCCATTTCTAAATGACCCTGAGCCAGTAAAACTACTTAAGCTGCTAGTTCTTGATAACTTTTCATCTTCTTGCCTGTGAATTCCAGGGACAAAATTAAAATCATCCTCATCACATTCAGCATAATAAAGTGCCTGACCAATATCAGGTCTCGAGCAATATTCATCCTGATCACTCTCCAACTCAGTATCACCAACCGTAAATGGTGTCTTCTGAAATACATTTTGTTGTTCTGTAGATATATTATCTTTTAATTCTGAAATATTATTATCTGTTCGGGACATTTCCCCAGCTGTTTTGTTGTGTTCCATATTATCTGTACTGGTGACCTCTCCATCTAGTTGAGACGTGTGTGAAATTGATACACTCTGATCACGAGGTGACAAGATCCTATCCACACCTAAATATGTTTCAATTGTGTTTAATCTAAGCTTGTGTTTATTGTCTATCGATACATTTTCTGATTCTCTGGCAGTTGTTTTAGTTTCTCCATGTGAAGTTTTGCATGGACTTGAGATGGATTTGTTTTGTTCAACAGACAAAAACTTGTCATCCTTTGTTGGCTTTTGGCTGGCACTGTTCACCAAGCCATCTCCTCTTTCACTCTCTCTTTCATGTTTTCGAGGGACTGCTGCACTGTGACAGATGTTCTCACTGACAATATTTTGCAATTTGTCTTCATCATCACGTCTATGATTTATTTCTGTAACTGCAATATGGCTGTCTGCATACTCTTGGTCAATGTTCTGTGCTTGCCCTTCACTGACTCCACTGGCGTCAGCAATCAAAACAACACTCGTTTTCTTCTTCTTTTTTCTCCTTTTCTTTCTTGCCTCTTGTTGTTTACCTGTGCTATTATGGACATAGATCGTTCCTCTATCTGTAAGACTACTGTTTGGTGAGTCAGACTCTTGGCCATTTATGAGAACCTCTCTCTCTGGTACTGGTATGTATCTATTATATGAAGAATCTAAACACAGAGAAAGAAGGTGTTATGCACAAGCCTATCTAAGAACTCACTGCACACGCTCGCCTTACCATCAGCACATACCTGATTATAGGACGCGTATAACTCTGTAAGACAACTACTTCGAGCTAACAATAATGCTAGGTCACACACAAATGTACATCGCCCTGTTCTAATGTACCTTCACTCCTCTCTCCTATACCTCATTACATAGAAAAGGGTCTGGGTGCTCACAATACAAGTAGTCTCCAATTCCCTACCTCCAATAGATTGGTGAAGGTCTTGATGCTCATAATACAAGTAATCTCCAATTCCCTATTCCATTAGGAAGTCTTTATGAATACAAGTAACTTCGCTTCCCTACCCCCATTAGATAGGTGAAGGTGTCGATGATATATGTATGTTCACAATACAATTAATCTTCTCTCAATTACCCTCTCACAAAACAAGTAATCTTGTATTCTCTACCCCTGGCAATAATTATTATATAGTAACATATTGTGAGTATGTCAGTACTGAAGAACTACTGGAGAGGGCTGAAATGAAATCATTGAGTAAAGAAGTGAAGAGATGCAGATGGAAAATGAGTGGACACATATTAAGGCTAGACCAAACCAACGACAGTATTATAGCAATGACTTGGGCACCAGAAGTAAAAGGGAAGAAAGGAAGACCAAAGACCACCTGGAGACGAACAGTAGAGAAGGAAATTAGGGAAGCAGGATGGAGATCATGGATGGAAGCGAGAACAGTGGCAGCCAACTGGGAGAGGTGGAAAAGCTCTATAGAGGCCTTATGCGCCACATACATGTAGGCGCAAAGTAGATAAGTAACAGGTAACACACTGTGAGCGGCATTTCTAGAAATTACAGACCTTGGCCCAGTTCCTCGAATGCCAAACAAAGGCATTACATTAAATTTAAATTAAATATAATCTAATTTAAAGGGTAACACATTTATATACTGTAATCTGCTACTGTATGTGACCTTCATCACAACGCTGCTGTAGCCTCCTTGAAGAGAAATTAGCATCTTCCCGACGTAGCTTTTTCAAGTTCAAAATCACCCATCTTTCCGTGATTTAGATAGAAAATAATTGAATATTAATCAGGGTTAGTAGTGATCACAACACTACTTCTCAAGACACTTCATGTAGCTAGCAAATTAGATGTTCAAAAATCCAAACAATATTAGGCATACATGTAATGCTGGATTAGTGTTAATCAGCTTTTGTGGACGACGTCCTGAGTGTTACCTGAATGTGTTGGCACTTGCTTCTGTGGCTGAGGTATAATTTCCATATTGGGCAAAATTGAACTATTAAGATAAGAAACACAAACATGCCTTAGCTTCATTGTAAGAGAGGGTACAATCACATTATTGCATTTTCAATTGATCACTCACAGTTGTTTGGTTCTATCAGTACACATATATATACATGTACAATGTACATGTATGCGGCCTGCAACAGACACATTTATTACTTGAAGACATTGATCTCTTAAAAACCACAAGTACTTGTTGGCTATAATATATACATCACTACTAACCACATCCAGGACAATACTACTAAAATAATTTAAAGATTTATTAATAGATATACATTTCCATCTTCTGATCCTGATCATCATTATTATAATACTCAAACAACAGATTTGTTACCAGCATTGTTATCCTGACAGTGCAGTGGTTCATACATGTACCTCTAGTACTATGGGAATGTACAGGCACATTTATATAAAGATCTAAGAGGCAAGTGACACTTGCACATACACAGTCAGTTATTTCGACAAGTTTTACACATGTACATACAGACCACACTATAATAAACACACTCACACATCAAAATCGAAACTTGATATTCCATATATTAATTGGGTTTTAGCCACTTCCACTTTACCAGTGTTGTGTAAGAAGGCAGTGGGATGATAAAATTCCCTACAAAAAATGTAATACATGCATAATATTTTAGACAAAGTATAAACACATAAATAAATGTTTAAATTTCCATCTGAAATTGTGTCATTGGTACTACATATATGCATGGATATTATACAGTACATATATAAAGTGTAAAGCAAACTGCTATTAATACTGATTGGTTTCAGAAAATAGCAAAATTAATTTAATTGTATGATTTTGATTATCAGTATCACAAATAGAAATGAAAATGTACAGTTCCAGTATAGCAAGACTACATAGAATCATGTACATTAACAAGTCATCAGTAAACAAACCGTTTTGTTATATCATTCAAATAGTACACACGTTGTGATTGGTCAAACAATTATTTACCGTAGTTCTGGAAACAAACTCATGTCCCTCATAGCTAGAGACTATTTTGATCCAAATTAGCATACATGTAGATAATATTGATATAACAACAACAACAACAACACCAAATTTATTTATACCTATTAGTTACAACAACAATTTACAATGAAGAAATGAAATACAGATAAAGAAGGTAATTGCCACCCAGAATAACCTTTGGGTTAATCAAGCTGGGTGACAAATACTAATTTACTTATAAACTATAAACTACGGTCGAAAAATGAAAAAATAAGAAAATAATTGAAAATAAGAAAACCATTGTTGACTGGTGTTCTCTCTGTAACATGAGTTTTTGCTTACATGTACATGTACATTTACTCTGAGGAAGACATGTTTGCCTCAGCCTTTGGCCTTGGGTAATATTAGTTCCCTTGGGTGCGCAAAAACGCAATTGTTACACAGAACATTGGTTCAACAACTACAGTATACATGTATAATGCTACATGTATCAATTGCCACAGCTATCAAACATAACGAAAATACTGCATAAGACATTAAGGGCCTACACAGCAAACAATAATCTATCTTTGAGCGTTCTTGATAATCCTGCATGCTTTAGAAGCTGTGTAATTGGAGTGGTTCTATTATATTTAATTTGTTACTGGAAAAAACATTTTAATACAGACTACAATACTAGTACATGTATATGTATACATACAAGAGATGGCACTGCAGAGAACATGGTAAAATGCAAAAATGTCACAGATGTTCATATACCATTGCTGAGTTTGGTCACTGCTGAATTTGATAGCACTGAAAATCAGTTGCTAGTTGGAGTTTGATATGTAGGTACTAGAAAACATTAACTTAGTAGTAGACATTGGAGGGAGCCAGCTCAAACACTGGGGGTGTGGGGCAGCCCTAAGTTTTGTGTATAGCTAAAGGAGTGGTGGAGCCTAAATGTTGGCCCGGCCTCTGCTCTGCTGGCCTTGTGTACTGACAGACCTATGTACACATGACTGTATACTATTAGTTCACAAAAGGAACCAATTAATACAATGCTTACAGTTACTTTATGTACAACATTTTATAGATTTACTTTAGAAGCTCTGCATCCTGAGATATCACAGTTAAGTAGCTTCCAAGTGTGTTCTCTCTGACAGCTTGTCTGATCCAGGCATGGCACCTCTCCACATCACTAGTCAATCCTAACCTGAAGTATCAAAACAACATGAAACAAACCAAAAATATGAACAAGTGCTGTGTGAGTGTAACATAAAATCGTTTGATATTAAATTTTAAAAAAATAAATGATTTAAGCTACCTACATTGTATGATTTCCAGTTAACGTGAACAGGGGGTATTGATTGTATAAGTTTACAATAAATTACTTTAAAACCATTTCACAATCACAGAAACACCACTGAGGGCGTGGAAAGTGCATTAATTTTGTGGATTGATGTACGTGTACATGTAAAGTACATGTACATGCACGATCAAGTGAGCTGGTATTGGGATTCATGGACTAGTTACAGTAGCTGAGATTTTGGTTTTGAAGAACACAAAAATTTGTGATTTGACATTATTTATTCTTTTATAAATAATAATTAATTAATTAATTAATAGTTTCCAAGGAAGCTTTCCAGTTTTTCATGACAGCAATGCTGTCTACTTTAGAAGCTCAATTACAATACAATACATGTCAAAAGTACAATCATGTGAACTCAGTACATGACTATAGAAAGTTTTCCCCAATTATGTCATTCTATAGGTTACCTTGTTATTGTTTCAATTGTCTCCTTGCAGGTGATTCTCAGCACAATTGGCCAAAAAGTCACTTCAGCATGTGAAGCCCAGTGGAATAAACTTCACACCCAATCCATGTACATGTAACATAGACCATGATAAAGCCATTAGTAACTAATATAATCACAAACAATCTACTGAAAATGGTAAGCAAACAAACAAACAAACAAACAAACAAACAGTACTGTACAGTATATGTACATCAGGCCATATATAATTATAAGACAATAATTTATTTATATTTCCAAATGTTTCAAAATATGATAATTAAGAAATATAAAATGGTTTTCCGTGTGAAATACCCTAATGTCAACATGCCGGAGGTTGGGAGAACAAGAGAGTAGCGTCTACAGAAAAACCCCAACGGGTAGCAGAGTGGTTTCCCACTCTGCTACTGTACTCAAGTGTTCTCCCAACCTCCCAAATGTTGACATGAGAGTACCGGTATGTCACATGGAAAACCATTTTATATTTCTTTTATAAAATAAAACATGCAGAACATGGTTAAAGTTGTTTTGTAATATGATGATGAATGTTGAGTTTCTCCTTATATCACAAAAAGTGCTGATGAGCCAATCAAATTCGTTGCTCTATTCAAAGCAAACTCTGTGGAAACGTGGAAACCTGTGGGAGGCCGTGAACTTCCGTGGTAGACCCTGTGGATTGCCGTGGACCCTAACCATGGTCGTGGATTGCTCACCGTGGCCTTATTGTGGAAAGTCGTGGCCCACGGCCGTGGAACTCCGTGGCCCACAGCCATGGGCCATGCCCGTGGAGAACCGTGGAAGGCATGGAACCTGGCCATAAACTCACCTTCCATGCTGTGGGCGTGGAACTCCGTGGAAGGCGTGGAATCCGGCCATAAACTTGGCCGTGGAGCTGTGGACCATGGCCGTGGAGACGTGGACCACGGCCGTGGAGACGTGGACCACGGCCGTGGAGTAGTGACATCTCCATGGAAGTCCACGGCCGTGGAAACACGTGGACCACAGATTTTTTTGGCAAGGGATTAGATTTAATTTTCTTATACAGGGCGCGACGAAAATGCTGTCCGATAGCCTGGGGCTAGTGGAGTTTTGTCTTGGGCTAGTAGATTTCCTTCACAGGTTGCCCGACAGGCAAGGAACATTATTTTGTAGTCTCATTTTTATTTTAAATTTACTCAATAAAGCAGTGCTTTATGACAGAAAGTAACAGATGATACAGGTTATCAATTGAAAGAAGTTGTATTAAACGTTGACATTTTTAGTTCTTTGTTTTTGAGTATTGTTCACATAGATGTAAATACAATTAATGAAATGTACAAGAGTACAAAGTGAGTCCGTCTGTGACATGACAAGCCGAGATCGAGAATGTCAACACTCATTTTGAAAACAATGCATACTGCTCACATGCACAGCATCTATTCAGTATTGACTTCATAATTCCTTGCACTTTCGGAAAGTAATACAAACTTGACCGCAAAATTGTTACTGGAAATAATGGAATTAAAAACGTGCAAGCATTTTCATGGCACCGAAATTTACATTGGTCATTGTGTAATAATAAATAGCTTTATTTTGTAACTGGGATAGAATACCGGTACATCCAAAGTTCTGTTAAAAAACTATAAAATGTCAAATCCATGCTGTGTTTTAATGAATGTTTTGTTTATATTGCAAAGAACTAAGTCAAGAGGCGAAGAGCTCTTTCATAAAAATATTTGTTAGCATGATAATATAAACTCAGATGTCTTGCATGATTATGTTGTTTGGTTTTTGAAACTATAAAATGTCAATGATTCCTCGAAGAGCTATTGAAGAGCTCATGTGAAACATCTTTCGTAAAAAGATTTGTTAGACTGATAAACTCCGACGTTGATGACCCTGCCATCAGCAACTGGTTGTCAGGCGCTAAGACGAAGAGGCACATTCTGTAGTGACAATTAATTTCTAAAGCTGCAAAAGTAATTAGTGGTAGCTTAATGTTACTCTGTCTCATAATCAATCAGCAATGTTGGCAGTTTGAACATAGAACAGACCGGACATTATACATACGTTATACATGTACCCACATAGTGTTCAACTTAAAGACAGTGCCCTGCCTCTAGCTTTTGGAGGCTAATGTGTTACTTTGTTATATACATTTTTGTTCTTTTTTAAATATAGAGCTCACTTATAATAATAAATTAGATTGAGTTACATTGAGATAGAATGAAGTTTTAAAAGAAACTTAACACTTAAATTTATTAGAAATATGTAGATTCTAGCAACTGCGACAATACACTGAATCATCAAAAGTAAATGGTTGTTTTCAAAATGATCTCATTAATATCAAACAGACTTGATGTAACTAGTATATTGGGCTCAGCACTGGGCTAAACAGTATATTGCAAGATACAACTTGATCATTTTAATAGTTTACAGCCGTTAATTTGCTTTATTCAAATAATAAACAGTTTTAAATTTAATCATATATTGTACGTATAATAAAGTAAAACAAATAATTCAGCAATTTTAAAATAGATTGATTACATTTTTGGGCTACATATTGTAGCTCCTCAGAGCTCCGGGCTAGTAACCTCAGTTGCAGCTTTAATTGCCCTAAGGGCAAGCTGCAAATTTGATTTTCATCTCGCCCTGTTATAGATCAAATGGAAATGTCATTATCAATTTAAAAGCAGGAGAAAATCAACAAGACCTACACAACTTGAAAACTGATCATTGATTGTCTGGTCAAATGGACAGTTTGTGGGTTGGACTATTTACTGTTACTCAAGACATTAGGTCTACTGCTTTGGAAACTGTAGAAAATTGATGTGTATATCTCCAAAGATGCAGGAATTAAAAATGCCAGACAAGTTCAATTATTAAGTTTTCACTAAAGTCCATAGAAAGATGATTTGACTGCCGGTTTGACTACTGACTTGCCAGCACACATGCGTGGTGGAGTGTTGCACACACTCCCAAAACCCTTGAAAGGGCATCGCTGCCCTGCTGCAGTTGAACTGGTAAGGGTCGTTCGTTATAATGCTTCAGACTGTTTACTTCTATGACCAGGAATTGCCATTATCTGACGGTTTGGTATGCCAGATTCTGACCATACATGTAGTGTGATTGCTATCGTTTGGAGACCACGGTTGGTGTAGCAGCGGGAACGAGGTGTTTCAACACTGATCTTGCTCATTATTTTGCATGTTTAGCAAAGTAAAATTTAGCAATTCGTCTTTGTTCTCTTTTTCCATATTTGAAAACTATTAATATTTGTTAAATGTGTTTTTATAAACCTTCCAGTACCACGAGGATGTAAACAAAGTCTAAACCAGCAAAACGAAATGCAAATCAGTGGTCTCATGTATGGTGGCCGAAGGCTGCCATTTACAAAATTGAAATATTTTAGAAATAAATTGCTAAATATAAAATAAAACAAAAAATAAATTGAAAATAAAATTGAATCTGTTTTTAAATCAAGTATTAAAATAAAACAAAATGAAAAGTAAACGGCAATTCGTAAATCAAATGAAAATAAAAACAAAACAAACACAATTAATTTCATTTTAATGAAAATAAAGTTAAAACTGAAAACTAAATGAAAATTAATTGTATGTAGACATATAATAATAATAATAATAATAATAATAATAATAATAATAATAATAAATTGCATATAATTATGGTATAATTAAGTGATACAAATATTATTTGTACAGGTATAAGTGGTGTGCTCTAGTTACACATACATACCTTGCTTTGATACCATGCTGTAAAATATTCCCAATACAGTGGCAGAGATCAGTGACTGCAGCACAGTCTGTTATAACCTGAGAACCCTTGGCAAACTGCTGTTGAATCTGTAGCAAGAATGATTATAATATTATTATAGCATTTTGTGACATTAATGACTCTCTGTGCTTGTTTGACACCATTTTAGAGCTTTGTAAGTAGATCTTATATTATATATACTAGGTAATCAGTAAACACTGCCTGGTGCATGTACATAATGTCATGTACATGATTGTATACTACTGTATTATTCCAATCTTATTTTATGGATGTAAACTTGTGCTGATTTTAGTAGGAACTCAATGATTCACAGAATGAACACTTTACAATACATGACTCACTGTATACATTCACCATTAATTCATAGCACTCACAGACTCTGTTGCAGCTTATTATTTTTGGTGAAATAAAATAACACCAAATATAAATGATAAAAAGTAAAACCAAAGGATAAAACTTAAAGTGAATAGCAGTTGGAAGGAAACTTTTTAGCATTAACTTGTATTGAGTAACTCAGCCAGGAACACTGCAAATAGGGAAATCGTAAAAATGTCATTGTGTTTCCATGGTAAATCCAATCTCAATGTGTAATGGTCCTTATCCTAATTTCGTTGCTAGAAAGGCATAATTTATGATCAAAATTTGTAGATACCATTATTTTGCTGAATATAAGTCGACCCTTCAACCCGGGGAAGGGGAGTACTCCCATGCATTTGCTATACGTATATATGTGCTGCCCAACAGGGTCGATTTTTGCCTTCTGATCTGGAACGGGGTATTTATATTCGAGATGTTTTCTAAAACAGGGTCTAATATTGCAAAAAAAGGAAATATCTTCACAAGTTATCATTATCTGCCACACATCACATACTGCTTGATAGATCAAATAAAACGCACATATATTGATGTTGGTGATCACGTCTTTGTTATTACATCAGGTAATGTATCATATTACAGTAATTGATATTCAGTTCCTTGTGAGGTCTTCAAAGGATATAGATTTACTTTTCTTTGGTGAAACACCTGTTATGAACATAGGACCGGACACAGAAAAACACTTTATATACATCAGACATTTTAAATTGTTTATCTTGTTTTATAATATTTTCTTACCACATATATAATATTACTTGCTGCAAGTGAAGTGAGCAGCAACATATTTTAATCAGTGTTGGTTAAATACAAGTAGTGGCAGATAAAATGATCTGTAAAATGGTCTATTGAGTACATGTACAGTCAATGTTTGAATGTGAGAATAAATTTCTGTGAGCTTTGTTTCCTTGGAAGAAAATAACGATCAGTTGAGTTTAGATAAATCAAAACATAAAATTTGGTGATGTCTACATGTATATCTACCTGCCATGTTCTTAGAGTTAGGCAGGATTATTCTTTTGCTCAAAATTCTTTGAATGGAATAAATTTAGTCAAGTGAGATACAAAAACTTCACCGCTCCTTTGGCGTGTTTTTTGGAAACTTTGAGTCAATATTTTGTAACTCTTACCTTTGTTTGCTGTTGTTGATATACTTAAGAACTAATTTAAGTTTTAAAACTTCTCTTATTTAAGATAATAAAAGAAAGCTGCCCGAGCGTAAAAAAGGTCAGTATAAGTTAAGATCATGATTCGAGCTGGACTTTATGTACGAGTCAATTCTATCCGCAAGCCATCCCCCCCCCGGGCAAACCCCAGGCATTTGATACAAGATTAGTCCCGGAGAGCCGGTCATTTGACAGTTAATAGTGTCCTGCCCCCCTGGGCATTTGCAAACAACAAAAAACTTGCCTCGTAACATCCTGTCGTCATTTCCGACGGCGCTCAGAAACAAAAGGTTTCAAACACCGTCATTTGGAATAAGTATAGCATTTATTGACCATAGAGAACAACCTCAAATGTAATAGGTTTTGTGAAGAGCTGTAGAGCACAGTAGATGCACAATGTGTTGTTTAGTTTGTGTTCCCGTTGCTATATGCAGTTGTTTTGTGCAGTTCTTTTGAGCTGAAACAGTTATGTTTATTAAAAACGTGCAACTAATATTTTTGTATATTGGTCTGATGGACTCGGGGGCCGGGCATTTGATCCTCAAAGTACGAATGGGGGGCGGGGCATTTGTCAACGAAAATTGCCCGGCATTTGTCCAATTTTTTCAAATGCCCGGGGTTTGCCCGGGGGGGATGCTCGCGGCTGGAATTTACTCTCACATAGCATCAACATGTTTTTGAAGCGTATGAAAAAAATTGCATTGTATCTCTACATGTATGCAACATATTTACCTTTCTGCAACGATTCTTGTTTTGTAAAATCCGTGTCGTTTGTTATAGCTACATCGTAAATGCAGTTTTTCAAATCATCACCACTGAGACCAAGCAAGCTACAAGCTTTAGATGCTTTCTGTAAAGGGCCGTGAAGAAACTACATCATCAGTGGTAGACATTACAGTAGGTTAATAAGTAGGCAGGAGGGGAAATCAAGGATAAATTAACTAAAAGTTGACATGTTACGTTCCAGCGCTATCCCTGCATAAGAGCTTTGTGTTTTTAGAAGAAGAACTGGTGTTTGAAACATGAGCTCATAGCTTCCGTGCTCATGGTGAAACGATAACACATCACATGTCAGTCATTCTATTTATTATTTGGCTCAAATGCACTAGTCAATGTAGACAACCTAATTGTTTAGAAACTAGTCTACCATAGGTTGCTAGGCAGATAAATATGGAAGACAGTTGGCAAAAAAACGATTTCCATGGAGAACCTGTTTCTAAAATTATGACTATAGAAATACCAATAATATAGCACTGCAGTAATTAATATAGAAAACTAGCTATATTAGTTACGATAAAGACTTAATTATAATTCTAAGTACTTTTACCTATAGACCATTTATTAATAATAAAAGTATCCTTCATAACATGTATTATCTCGCTATACATTAAACAGAACGTTGTACTAACCGCCGCCACTGTTTTGGAGACGGCGTCGAGTGAATAAACAGGTACAAAGTTCGAATCGGTGTAGGAAGAGTCCATGACGTCATCATTATGGAAGTTAGACGAATTCCAAGACCATGAATTGTACAATCCCGAAGCATTCTGTGACTTAGTTATACGCCCTGTTGA
>JANUFV010005129.1:0-12256 GCA_024757865.1 Epizoanthus scotinus
CAACATTATTCTTAAAATATTCTTAAAATTTGGCCAATTTCAGCCTCAATATTCTTATAAAAAGTATATTCTTATAAAAAAAAAAGAGTGTACTTGAATAAATAGGGTGGATATAACGCGCGCTCTGATTTTATCAAAGCAATATAAAACGGCTGCTTGTGTCATTCAAAACTGTGATATAAACATGACGGAAGTCGTAGAACCTCTCTCGTGCTCTATAATTTATGCGTACATGTTTATATCACAGTTTGTGGAGCAAGCACAGCCGATAGACGGAAAGTCCCGATCATCCATGTTCCCCGTGAAGCTACGAACTAGTACATGTCGTATATAGCGTACTTGGAACATTCATAATAACTGCATGCTGGCAGAAACGTGCAGGGACAGAAGCAAGTCGACTCTGACTTGGCAAGAAGCATTTTCAGATATCTACATGCCATTAAAAATAGCATTTGCCATATACATTATAATCTTCTGATCATATATTTGGCTTTTAGAATGGACTTGGAAACACAATTCTCTGCAACTTTGAAGGTCCAGAAACTTTACTCAAATGGCTGGAAAATATACAAGCCCGTGCTTTTGCTTCAACGAGCTTTAATACCACCACCCAGAAATTTTCAAATTTCAGACTGTATTGTATCATGAATGCTTTACAAAACGCTTCGATCGCATGACTCAGCAATATATTCAAATAGACATAAAACATGAAACAAAACTTGCGTTCTTGGCACGATACTATAAGTAGGTTTCGAAAGCATATGCAAAGCTTTCTGTTTTCTCTGTATTTTCATTTGTCAATAATCGTTGTTAATTTAAACCTTTTCGGCTCCGTTTGGACCGACTTTCGAGCACTTGTCACTGACCTGTGAATCAAGCCACACGCATCACGCTAGTCCCGCCTCACAAATTCACCATAACAGCAATTTGTCAACACATAATGGCCCATAACGAGTGTTAATGAACATTCTAAACATTAATCAAAAGTTCATTATGTGATCATTTTCTACCTTGTTTGTGCTAATAATGCTCGTTATTCAAAATAAATTTCCCTTAACAGCATCAACTTGCAGCTGTTGAAAATGAGAAAATATTCTGTGGAACGGCGATTTTGTCGGAAAAAATAATTAAATATTATTACTTGCTTGACATTCGTCTTTATAGAGATACAGAACTTGTTGCTTATCCAATTCACTAGAACCGATTAAGAAAACACTCCATTAAATCCTCGAATGAACATTGGTGGTTGCATGTGCATAAATTCCAAAATAGATAAGTTTCAAGTTGTACATCTATATCTAATTGTAGGAAAGAAATCGATCAAATGGATTGTGACATATTTGTACATCGATCATTTTTCTCAAAGCATTGAAAGAAAACAAAAAGGCAGGTACCACTTGACAGGGGTCATTCTTGTCGGAACAAGTTTTTCGAATTAACAAGCGCCTTTCATTAAATTTGAGCATCACAAAATCCTCTTTTCTATTCAAACAAACAGTGACAAAATAGGACTCTTGATATTAAAACCGATCGAGTCATGCGTCACAAATGTTGGATCTACCCATCACTTTAGAACATACGAAACAAATAATATAGTCACTAATAATGCTAATAATAGAAATAACTTCAAAGACAGAAAACAAAAGATATTAAAACTAGTTTCGAACCATTCTAAAGCATATATAATTAAATGTTTCGCGTTAGTGGAAATTCAAAAGAATATAAACTAGAATTCATAGCCAGCCATATCCTTCCTGTACAGTTGTCTTGTTCAGCAAATATATAACGAGCTTCCATGTCGGCTACACACTCGGCCATAGTAGAAACAATTTCCAACGTTCAATCATAGTTAAGAACAACACTTAAATAGTGCTTAGGTGAGCACATGCACACTCATTGGGCTAAACTTCCTATATAATAGACGATTCGCCACTCGCCCCTGGTGCAAATACCTGAAATAGCTGGTACTTCAAAACTTCTTAGCTAATGGTTTGATTTGAGGTGAAACTAAGAGAGGTGAACGTTTTTGTGATTTTAGCAGTATTCAAGCTAGTTTATGACAAACAAAGATACAACATAATAAAACCTTCAAGATGACTTACAAGTATTTTATCGGCTCGTTTGCCTTCCAGTTTCCCAGTATAGGACTTGTGTAGGTAATCTGCCAGGCACGGGACGTGGTACACTCGTAATATGGTCTCGTCCATAGCCCGTCCATAAACTCGGCAAAAATGTGTTTGACTGGCACTGGGGAATAGTCGGAAGACATGTTCCGGCGTGGGATAAAATACGTCGTTCTCACTGGAAATGGCCGGTTCTCAACCTTGCTTCCTATTAAGCCTACAAACGCTTCGTGTAGATAACTCCACGTCGTAGACAGATCCTTCACTTTAATATACGGACTGTGCAAGTTCTTGTAAGCGTATGGAGCGAAATATCTGTAGTGACCAGTGTAGTTTGGATAGATATGTTTGTCAAACATAATGGCAGACCCAAAGATTAGTTTATCGCTTTCCACATTTCCTCTGACAAAAGAGTAAAGAAGGTCTACATTTGTTGCTATTACCGACTTTCCTGTGCTCGATGTGTTCATCGAACCCGTAGGCAACAGATCGGAAATAAGATTCGCTGTTCTGATCGCAATGTTGGCCTGTTTCCTGTACTCAGTGTCTTGGTACCTAATGTTTAATAACTTTAAACCTCTTGTTGCGAGCATTTTCTTGCAGTCGACTTCCTGTCTATGAACTTGGGCAATGGTGTCCAAGGCCTCACGAGCGGTCATATCGAACACTCCAGGTCGGTTGTCCACGACTGGTTCACGGGGAGGGTTCACCACTGAAGGGTCATCGAGATAAAGGTTTGCAAACGGATTTTCTGGTGCCGTGCTTCCCCTTGATACAAGTATAACAAAGACTACTACCGTTAAAACGCCGGAGTAACGCATTTCTCTACAACTTGCAATAATGGAAGCAGCAAGTACACTTGAAAAGTAAATACAGCAGTTGATATAGTCTCTCGCAGTGAGAAAGGAATTTCTATTGGTAGAACAGACATCAGCTTCAACAAAATACAGGCCAGTTCATCATTATGCAAGTTTCTGACATGTAAATAAGGGATTAATATTGAATGGTGACAGCTCGACCGTCCTGTGTTTATATATGGAATTACAAAACACACTTTGTTTATTAAAATGATCTCGGAGACATAAAAATCTTCATCTCTGTTGTAAATTTTAATTGTATTTTTAAGTTTAGCAATAAGAATGAAAGTAAACATCGGCTTTTGCACTGAAGGCTCAGATAGAACTAATTAACTGTGCAAAACTGAACAGAGAACTTTAATGTAATAGTGCCACAACAGCCAGCCACATTGAGCTAGGAAATTTTCAAAATTGTTCCAATTTATATATATATATACATTACATATATCTCGGCCCATTACTTGCGTTAATCGCCAGCCGAACTGGTCACTGACGTTTCCCATTAATGTATCATTAGAAGTTCACTCTAAAACTGGACATTAAAAGCGAATGATTTGACAATAGGCACTCAAGCGTTTTACGAGAAAGTAAAAACACAACAATCACGCATGGCATGCGGGAAATATCAGCCCTATATTAACTGAACATGTCGACCCGGATGTGTAAACACTTTGGCCAGGTCACACGCGGAACCGGAACCAAACCGAGGTTGTGTTCCAGACCTGTGATACTAGCACCTGACTATATCCCAACATTGAGGAAGGGTGGTGTGTGTGTGTGTGTGTGTGGGGGGGGGGGGGTGAGGGGACAGCCTGGAACTGAGGGGGGATAAAGAGATGAGAGGCCGCGGGGATAGGAGAGCATCAAGAGATAAAGAGGAGATAAGAGGAAACGAGCCGAGGAGCGACGAGAGGGACTTATGGGTGATGGGGAAGGACGAATGGGAACACACTTAATAAGAACAATCAGGCTGCAATCGCCTAAAAATAAGAACAAAATAAAAACAAACTGAGGCTGGAATAAAAATTTCATTCGACATTTTTATGAGAGTTTAGTATAAGAACATACAAGAACTGAAAAAGAAAAAAGCACGAGATACAACATACAATCAATAAGTGAATAATATAGTGTTCGTAATAATTCTTACAACCTTGAAACAGTGTAAACAAAAACCTAAATACATTTTAGGCTAGTTAAAATGCAGAGTGTAAACACAGCTAATAAGAACAAAATATGAAAATGTTGAGCCTGAAATTGTCCAAAAAAGAAGAACAAATTTTTACTGGTTCTTATAAATAAAAAAAGTGTAAAGCAGGATGCATGAGAGAGGAGTAGGCGATAATAGGAGGCATTTGTTTTCATTACACATCACATATGTTTCAATATAAAAATACAAGTACAAAGTTAGTAACAGACATTTTTATTTGATCCATTCTGATCAATTATCATTTAAGTTTCATACAATTCACGTGTAAAACACAACATGACCGGTCGCATTTCTGTCGTTTCGAAATTCGCGCGACTGTCGCAAGCGTCTATTTTAGCAGTCGCGTTGGTGTCGCACTCAATTCAGTGGGACATTTTGCAGCATAATTACAATGGAAGATTTTTTTCATTAAAATACATAACATCATTTACGAATTGAATTAGACACGGCAGACCTTTGACTGGTTGATTAACATTGCATTTGTCTCGCGTTTCTACAGAAAATTAGACAAATCCATTCCCACTTCCGACACAAATTTGATTAATTTGAAATTTGATTAATTTAAACGTCGAACTTTTGACGGATTCTTGTGTCGAATTCAATTCAACCCCCGAACACTACACAACTGAAATTTATGCAATTATTGTCCAAATCTCAACTCTAGTCCAACTCTCTGCATGACTCCTTAATTTCATGTTCAGTTTGTTTTGAAACCGCCGTTAACGCCATTAACATAGAAACTTAACACCGACGCTCGGTTGGTAGTTCGGTTTGATGGCGCTGGTCTACAAACGACTTTGTCCGCGATTTGCGGATGTACAATCTCTCAGATTATTTCAGGGTTTTTTTCTTTTTCAAATGTTTTCAAATCGAACGCCGCTCGGTTTTTTTCTACTGAATTAATTAAGTAAAGAAATAATACGATGAAGGTTTGCAAGACACTCAAAACGTTACTATATGGCAGTTATCAAGAGCTTCAAGAGCTGGTTGATCACTCGAATGGGTATATTTAGTGTTCTTGTCCATATGTTACGAAGCCAGTTATGACATCTCACTCAGCTTTCAAAAGGATCTGTCAGGAATCAAGATGGACTCAAATGTTCAAACTATAGCCGAGTGTACTTATCACAAGCTTTCATCCCACCAATATGTTAGTATACCTATTTAGATATTCATTTCGTCACGATTAAAGCCGAAGTGAAATCACTGGGCATATGGCTTATGCTTAGTTAGGAATCGTTTCGAAATTACTTACAAGTGAGTTCATTACAATCAACAGAAAATATAACACAACAATACAAATTTATACATAATAATTGATGAAAATCTCTTTTATTAAAAAAACCCAAACAGGTGAAGCGGAGTCGATCAGGAACATATTCGTTATTTATACTTGAAAATGTCGGTATACTTTGTGTCTGCTACAAACTTAGCAAAATCAATCGACTACGTTTTATGTACATTTTCTGGCAATCGATTAGAAAGACAGAAAGTCGTACGTGTTGTATTTTGCTAATAGTGAAATATTCCAAACCTCCATCAAGCGGTTCCGACTTTTTTCCGGCAATAACTTCTGTGGAACAAAAACTCGAAATATTTGTGCAAAAGCCACCTATTCTATGAGATGTTGGCTTCCGGAAATTTTCTACTTCGAAGATAATTACCAATATAAGGTAGACTGGAAACAACAAGAACCTGGAATGACGCTTGTCACCTATAAGAATAAGAATTTGAAAATGAAAGAAGAAGTGCAGTGTCGCTTAATCAGTTTCCTCAGAGCTTCATCAGCCAAATTGTAATATTCATACTAGCACAAAGGTACAAATAAACATTCGAAAAATCTTGTACTTTATAGAACTGTATTTAATAAAAAGACGTGTATAAAATAGATAGAAGAGTTGTCAAGGTGTTCATGTGTTCGTACTGACTGCGCATATTTTTGTGTTCAATATATGGTAAACACTAAAGGAATCGACAAAATTAGCTTATGAAGAACTTTGATAGTCTCAGGAATTGCTATCCTTCTTCTGTGCTTTGGGGGAAAGTTGAAGCCCAATGAACAAACCCATGAGAACACGAACAATCTACAAGCCTATCCGCACAAACCTCATACGAACTGCTCTACCTTGAATACACAACTAACAATGAGAACTGATAATATTATTATTGTAACTATGAACTCGTTTATTCTTCCTTTCGCATTTTCAAGTAACCTTATCGTGATTGCCACAGTGAAGAGATGTAGAAAGTTCCATAAGATGGCGTATTTTCTAATGGCGAGTCTAGCATTGTCTGACTTCACCTGCGACCTTCTTGTGTTGTTGCCGCGAACAGTTAGCACTGCCTATCAAGACTGGGTTCTGGGAATGACACTGTGCAAAGTCTCCAGTTGTCTGGGTTCACTGTTCGTGTTCAGTACCGTTTTACACATCTGTGCCTTGACGTGGGAATCCTATAGGGCAACCGTCAGTCCTTTTGCGTATAGGGCTCAAATAACAAAGAAAAAAGTGGCCCTTGTCGTGGTCTTATTGTGGTTTGTACCAGCAGTATATGCTGCGATTCCATTAATGGGATTTTCACCAGAGTATACTTATAATTCTTCAACGTTCTATTGTGAATTGCCCTGGGAAGCGCACGGGTCCATCAAAGATATGATAAAGCCGCTTTCATCAGGTATAACATACTTAGTTATTCCGTTCTCTTTTGTCATAACGCTACAAGTTAAAATGTCAAAAAAGATCAAGAAACTGCAAAAGAGTACCTCAAGAGCAGTGTCAGTTCCTAAGGCGAACAACGAGGTAGTCTCACAGACTCATTTCGAAGAGACAAACCCCAACAGCACAAATCTCACCAGTCACTGTGCACACAGACTTGCACTTAAGAGACAAGAAACTATCGTGGAGGAACTCAAGACAGCGGAACTGACATATGTCAGTGAAGAATCAAATACTCAAAGGCCAAGTTTGACGGAAACAGGCAACAAAAAACGCATCTTTTCAGGACCTAACTTTGTAACTGTGGAACCAATGCCTACAAAACATAAATCTGTTGCATTACGTGATACTGAGTCGAACTTCAAGGATAACAGCTCACACACAGTAAGTATCCAAAACAAAATAGATACAGGAACGACTGGGGAGTCGAGTATCGAGAAAGAAAATCCATATCTTCGAGAGGTGGAAATAGTTAACATTGAACGATATTCCCAAGGACGGGTGAGAGCCTTGATGAAGAGTACAAGCAGCGATCAAGGAGAAGAAGACCCCCGGTTATCAAGATCTGGAATAAAAGAAGACCTGCAGCCTTTACCCCTCACGGGAGCTCACTGTACCAAGCAACTAAAGAAAGAAGAGAAAATAAAAAAACATGCGTCGTGGAACATGGACCTGGGTTCCAGTGAGTCAAGAAGCTCCTATATCAACACGCACAGTGACCAAGAACCAAGTCATCAAGACAAAAACAAGAAGATTTATCCAGATAAATCAGTAACTTCCTTAAAGGCAAATAAAATAGGTCCATATAACTCAACCAATGACAACAGCCGCGAACAAAATAGACCGCAACAGCCAGCTACAGAGCACATCACCTACTTGACGGAGAGGAACTTGGATAGGGGATCTGGTCCTCGGACTGAGACAACTAATCAAGAAGTCTTCTGCGGCATGAAGTTGAACATTCCCACAACCTCTTTAACAGAAACAAATGAGCCAAGAATCATACGAGAAAACGGTGAAGTTATTGATGACGGAGAGACGCCGAACCTTCGTAATCAGAGGCAGAAAAAAGTAACTCTACAGACGCGAGCTGCCAAGGACGCAATGGCGATTCTTGTGACCTTCTCACTGTGGTACCTACCGCTCTTTATCTCAGGAATCTACCGCCGCTACCACCCGTCTCGGGACGCAGACACTGTTTGCTCCTTCTGTGGGGTACTGCTAGTCACACTTTCGACTGTTACCAATCCGGTTATTTATGCTATTCGGAAAAAAGCATTTCGAAAGCAAATGAAAAAATTCTTAACCAAGAAATGCTTATAAAACGGAACATTATGGGCGGGAGAACAGTGGTAGTGACGACAAACAGTATAGCAGTAACGGCCGTAATAACTTAACAGTAGTATGAGCACTATTCAAATCATAGCCACAGTGATAGTGTTAATCAGAAAACAATGAAAAAAATGGTCAAAATCTGCAAACTGAAATTTGAAACATAACTTGTCTTGAGTTTGCCACTTATATTACAAAGCTTGCAAACATAATGTAGCCAAGTCATGTGTTTACAACGTAACTGTTTAAAAAACCTACAGACGGAATACATGTAGCACAAAAAACCTACCCTATGTTGTTATAGCCAAATGTACATACATACATCTGGGCTTTTCAATAACTATTTACACTTTTGCATATTTAATTTAAAAGTAATGTCAACTGACTAATGTGTTGAAATTATGAACTATGGCTTGCTGGACAAGCTGAGTTTTGTTCTTTCTTGAATTTAAGCAGATTGCGTTCTTTTAGGTCAAGTCCCACCTAAAATAACATCGTGATTTTATTATTGTATATGATTCTAACTGTCGAACTGATCACTGTGATGTAAATTTCATTGTTCTGCGATAAATAGTTCAGTGTTGAGATATTAGGGGTTGAAGTTTGGATTTGTGACGTCACAAGTGTGGTTCAGTGCAAGAAACAGACTGAATAAATTGTGTTTTTCTGCGAGTTTGGTGTCCAAAAAAAGGAAACAGTACATAAAATAATTGTACAACCTCCAACTAGGTGGCGAAAACCCTTTTTACTTCATGGCACACAAAATAATATAATGAAGAAAACCCTGTATTTTCTTTGTTTTTAAAATCTGAAAAGTAACACACGTGTGACGTCACAAATTCAAACTTTAACGCTTTTAAAATATCTCGAGAACTAATCATCGCACATTGATAAAATTTATATCACAGTAACCAGTTTGACACGTCATATCAAATTTAATAATTAAATAACGATGTCATTTTATGTGGAACTTGCCCTTTAAGGCCAGATTCTAGGGTGTTCCATATCTTAACACCCCTATACGTGAAAGATCGTTGTCCGCTTGAGGTCTGGAGTCTGGGGATGTTTAGATCGTTACAAGACCCAGTGTCAGTTGTGAGTATGAATGTCTGATCTCTTCGAAAACTTACTGGCCAGATAATCAGGAGCAAGTCCGTTGATACACTTGAATGTCATTAAAGTATCTCTGTATACTAAGGTGAAAAACCCATTGGCTGTATATGTGCTAAACTGCATGGAATAAAGTCCTTTATAGATACTACAAGCACCACCCCAGCTGAAGGATCAACTTTTCACGACAGCCTCCCCGCCTATCTCTCGAACGAGCTTGAGATTATTCAAAAGCGGGCTATGCGCATTATTTTTCCCTTTCGTTCCTACAATGTGGCACTCCTAGAATCTAATCTAGTTAGACTTTCAGTCCGCCGTCAAACACTTGTTGACAAGCTCTTTAAGAATGTAGTTGAGGACAGAAGGAACAAGCTACACAACCTCTTACCTGCGCCTAATACTTGTTCCCTCAATTTATGACATAAAAGCAGCTTTCGGCCTCTTTTTAAATATAAAACAAATAGATTTCGCAATAGTTTTATTACTTATAATGCCCTCAAGAAGTAGAATAGTATTTTAAAATTTGTTACTTTTAGTATTTTAATCTCGTTTTAGCATAGAATTTGTAATTTGAACTATTAGCACTGATTTTAGTAATTGTACTATAAAATTTTATAACTTGTAAATAATTGCGAATTTCAACTGCTGGTTGCAAAGTGATTATAAATAAACTAACGATCTATCTATCTATCTATATACAAGTATAGTAGTATCTGTAGCTTAAAGTCGTGGCCCATTCCTGTCACGGTAGAGGCCTCGAATGTTTTTAAATATTCAAATGTTTTGGTATTGGTTATATACTTTTAAGAGTGTCTATTTACTGTTTTCCATTCACACAAAATATGAGTACCGTGCATGGAACAGTGCCCGTACCGTGATCACAAGTCAGCTCTGCATACAAAGTATTTCAGTGTTTTTCCAAAAAGATGTACAAGGGTTGCTAGTTGTTATTGTATATACACATTTGCAGTAGTCAAAAGGCGATGTCAGTGCACGAGCATTAGTCATTATTTTACAGTTCAGCAACAAATTAGTTCTAGTTTTAACAGTGTGTAAAATAAAAGTTCATCTATCTTCAGCCTCAGGTGTGTTCTTAGCATGTTCTAACACTTTAGGCATTTTTCAGCCTCAACGTTCTTATAAAAATGATTCTTATAAAACAAACAGAGTGTATATGAAATGGCCAGACCCCAAACTCGTATGAGTCCGATTCACTAATCAGCGAAAATTGTCTTCTAAAAATGCAAAACTCTTACAAGCTTAAGCCCAGACCCCTCCCCACAACCCCACTCTCCACCACAACCTCCCCACACCTTTCAAACCAAACCAAACCAACGCCACGTGATCGTGGTAGTATACTAATATACGTTGATGTGTTTGTGTTATAAGCATCGACTTTTAAATGAGTAACGTGTAACAACTGCATCAAGGTTAAATGAAATGTTCCAATTAGCACATAAATGGCAAAACTTGCAATACACTTTACATAATCTAACAGTTTACTTACATGAATTTGTCATCCTCTGAACTCTTAAAACTTCCAACAAACGGAGCCGTGTATGTAATCTGCCAGGCCCTCGATGCTCCGCAGTCAAAGTACGGTTGAGTCCACAGCCCGTCCTTGGGCTTGGTGAATGGATGTGTGACCTGTCTTGTGACACCATCCGTACTCATGTTGTAGCGGTCACTGAATAAACTTGTCCGTCGTGGGAAAATGTTGCCCAGTGTCACATTGTGAACATATTCCAGCCACACAGAGTGCAGTACACTCCAAGTAGTAGACAAGTCCATCACACGGATTGTCTTACCAGCTTTGTCTCTGAATGCGTACGGCGCGAAGTACGTCAAGTTCCGATACACATTCCTGTCAAATACGATGCCAGAGCCGAGTATACGACAATCGCTCTCGACGTTGCCGCGTACCAAGGAGAACAAGAGGTCTTGATTAACCTCAATCACTGAATGTCCTGTCGATGTGTTATAAATACCCCTGCCTGATCCAGTAGGTAAAAGATCAGACAAGATATTCGCCGTTCTCACCGCTATATATACCTGTTCGGAGTAATTATTTTGTTTGAAGTCGATGTCTAGCCGAGGCAGGTCGTTCAGTTGTTTAGCAAGTTTGCAGTCCGCACTTTCGCGGTGTACTTTTTCGATTATTTCAAGAATCTTTCTGCCGCGGATTCCCTTCACGACAACTTCGTCGTCATAAAGAGCAAATTCTTCATTCTGGACGAGATTCGACTCTTTCTGTTTCAGTGACTGTCCAACAAGGCAAACCGCCATTGTTGGTATAAGGATGTGAAGTGGAAGTAATTGCATTGCGACAAACTCGATTCTTAGCTCTTATTCCCAACACTGACGAGGAACGGCCACGGTTGGACTGCAGACTGGCCAGTGTCGAGTTGCGTTTGTCTATATATGAAATGGAATCTCTGTAGCGAAACAGTGAATCGCTTATAATTAGCTCCCGAGAGCTAGAAATTCATCAAAATTTCATTACTCTGACTGCCATTAAGTTCAGTATGAAGTGACAACAGTTAGCACCATAAACAAACACTGGACTTTGATAAAACAAACAAACTTATTATTAAAATTCATTTGTTACAGATTTTAAAGTAGAACGATGCAAATTAAAAAGCCAGTTACAGCTAACATGAAAATTCCACAATCCTTGTGCTTCAATTCCGGCCAAGTGAATGATATGCTGCTGTCGTGTAGTTTAGCGTTATACAGTGTATAACGTGTGTCACATAGCAGAGTTTGTAGAAACACAATGTGTTTAGATTTGATGGTGCTAGCTCTAGCAGAGTGGTTTAAATAAACCAAGAAAGGACCCTGACTGGCCACACAAAGGCAACATTGTGTTCAATAAGATGTCACTCTCTTATCACAAGTCTCTCCCTTGTGTTC
>JANUFV010005351.1:0-12253 GCA_024757865.1 Epizoanthus scotinus
TCTCTCTCTCTCTCTCTCTCTCTCTCTCTCTCTCTCTCTCTCTCTCTCTCTCTCTCTCTCTCTCTCTCTCTCTCAGTTATTCGTCTCTCTGTGATCTCCATCTATCTCGGCTATGTCTCTGTGTGTGCCTGTTTGTCTGTTCCTCGCTCACTGTGAGAGACAGTTCTATAGGATTTCTTTATTTGCGTATTTGAAAAGACAATGAATGAATACTAAGCTAGCTTGAGATAATTACATTGTCTCACAATTTTTAAAACAGTCTTTTTTATTGAAGATTTGATTGAAATCAGATTAATCAATTTAAAGGCAGGAAAAACAAATTGAAGTGAATTATTGAAAATTATGAAAAGAATTATAATTAAAAATCCTATCGCCATTTGAACTGACAAAAGAGTTAATTCATAAGTTTCAAAACTATAATCGACATAATCTAAAATGTCAATGACACAGAGATAAAATTGCAACAAAAATCGAGGTCCGCTTTACCATGTGTTGTTTCAGAATCGCATGGTTGACAGATGAAATATCACATGCATAAATCATTTGCCACAAATGAATGCTAAGCAAGCCGCGCGATCATATCTAATATAGAATCGAAATTATGCAGACGAATCGTTTAGACTAACTTTACAATAATCGAGAGAAATAGAACTTCAAACGATTCCGACAAGCGAGTTCTAAAAACCCACGCAGTGTGAAAAGTCCGTTTTTTTCGAGTGCAAAACGTATTTGGTTAAGTGATCCCGTATAGACAGTGGTAAACAAGATCAGATTAAACGGATTGAAAAGTTTCCTTGTTACATATCCAAATATATGAGCGACATGTTCTTACTGACACACTTGTGTGTGTTCTCATCGCTTGAGAAAACAAAAGGTTAAGTATTTAAATAATTAATTATGAAAGCTAGTGTAAACTAGCGATATAACTTATTAAAGTGAAAATATATTATCTGAGCCCTGTGGTGATAGGCAATAACGCGTGTTTCGCTGCCTTTTCAGTCCAGTATTACAGCGATGACTCTTACATCGCAGAATTATGTCGCTAGTATAAAGTAATCGAGGAGGTGACTCCAACAGAAGTCCGGCACTTGTCGGCAATGTTATGTCCTTTAAAACCTTTTGCAAACTCAGCGAAGCAAGATCAACAAAAGCTGGACAAAGACGAACAAACGTTATGTATTCACAAGACGTTTGAACCCCGAGGCAAGCATGCCTCAAATGAAAACATTAATAACAAGCCTTATATTGGTAGTGGAGTTGTATAGACGAAGTCATTTGCATTTCTTAACAATTCGAGAGAAGGTCTAAGAGAACTCTGTTACATATATTGAAACTTTCTTGAACAAGTTGTGTTTGGCGATTTTCTTATCACAACGCAACACGTGTATTTTATCTCGACTAAGTCTACCTGGAACAAGAAGCCAGACTGTAACCAGATGTAGAACCACGGCCCAGGAATAACAGGTAAGACACCACCGAGAGTGTTATTTTCATTTCATTTCGATTGTATCAGCTCTATCCGCAGGACAGAACTAATTAAGTAGCTTCAAGTCTGGCCAGTTATAACCACTGCTATCTCCTACATCATGGGTTGTCGATCTAAAACTGGAGTAAAGTTAGGTCAAAGTATTCCTTTCAAGTCTTGTTTCACACACTTCAACAATTTTAGCCGCTCATACTGAAGAAAGAGCCAGTTTCTTATGTACACCACCTCATAACAAGTTATTGTCTGAATAGCACGCATATCAAGGACTTTTAGTGTAACTTTCACAGCATCTAAAACAGTTACTTATACCTGTTTCTATACAGACGCCCGCTGCCGAATTTAATCTAGAATCTCTGGCACCATTTGTTACTAAAATTAGTTTTCGTGGCAGCCTGCAGGCAATTAACGGCGAGGTTATCGCCAATCTTATCAAGTGGCTGATACTGCGGGAAAGCTACGGGTATCCAGACATGATATAGTGCGAAGTTTGATGTCTTTTGAAGCGGTCATCTTTGTGGATGCTAGAACAGCTAATATATGCTCGTCCAAGCACTTCTGTGCAATGTAATTGGAAGTTATGTACCGCGAGTGTTAACTATATCTAGCCTCCAAAACGCTCCTGAAAGTACTTGGGATTGTGTAATAGCTGCGACTAGAGATTCGACTGAAATTCTTGATTTATCTACTTTTAAACTCTATAAGAATGAGTACTGCTTGTGATACGTTTTTCAGCTGCGCATGAAAATCGTGCGTAAATGAAATTACATTTTAGGTAAATTTCACGTGCTTTGCTATCATTAAATTCCGCAATTATAATAACTATAAATTGTGTAGGCGTACAGTAATAACACGAGTGTTCGTATGAGATATCAGCTGACTGAGCTGCAGTGAACTAAATGCTTGTTTCTTTACGAGAGATTTCGGAGAGCACACTTCTCCCTGCACATTTAGTGTACAGAGCATATTAAGCAGCGCGTAAAACAAGATTGATATAAATAATAATAGAAGTAAAAGTTAAACAAACATAAATTATTACCCTTGCTACGCCAGGTTTGTCTAAGTACCATTGGGCATTATGCCTAGTCAGTCATTCGGCATACACCATTTTTTCTATAAAAACATTTTGACAACATGTTGAGCATGAGAAATGTCGAAATCTTAAGAACATACTAAGAACATACCCAAGACTGGAATCTAGTTGAGAACAGTGTTTTTACATTTGAGTTTCAGAAAACAGGGTTACATGTATAATAATTTAAACTCTTCAAATACTAGACACCTATATTAAAGTTTTCTAGTGGATATAGGCTATTCGTTTTTCAATTTTATATTCCTAACAACAGAGCAATATTGAAAAATGTATATTAAAACACTACTTCAAACATTGCTAGCCGTGAAAGTAATGTTGATATATACAGTTGATATCGGTGGAATCTATCTGTTTTACGGGATTTCGTCTAAGGTAATACAATATAACTTGGTTTTAGGAACATATTCAGAACATTTTTAGGCTGAATTAGTCAAAAATAAAGACGGTCGGTTTTGGACAAGCCTCAACCCGAGAAGTTAGTAGTAAAACTTTGAAAAAACTTCTGCTTCGTTAAAACAGCTGCTCAACTCAATACTCTGTTACAATATAGGAGTATATCTGTGCCGCTTGTGCGGAACTATTTCAACTTCTAAAATTGAATTCTCCACAGTAAAATATTCTAAAATGCGAAAATGTAGTAAGAAAAATCTAATTCAGGCCTTGTATTTATAGCTCGCTCACTTCATTACAGCTATTATACGAAGACATTGTTGCGTGGAATTGGTGCACAAATGTCAATATGCATGGCGGCGCCTATGTGCAGCTCGAGGATATAACAGTTATGTCAACAAATTATCGGCTTTGCTATAATTAAATGAACGAGATATGACTCCTGTATGTCAGTCAAATTTAAGACTGGTGCTAAGCGTACACTATAACGCATTATTGTGTGATTCCTGGCCAGACGAAATATTACAATATATCATATTTGTAGGATTAAATATAAAAGCTATGACTGGGAATGGATTCTTATATAGATCTTGCTCGGGGCATGTTGATAATTCAGCCGTTTGAATGAATTCTGGAGCGGGTTGATCAAAAGGAAATTCAGTTTGTGGTCGGCAAGCACCAGTTGTAGTAATAAATTATTGAAATGCAAGAAAATCTGACTCAAGAACTGCTGGGCGAAATGCGTCAAGTGGGCTAGGGGAGTACGGCGCCGCAAACACAGGTCAGAGAAAGGTAGATGTTATCTGAACTAACCTTGAATAATCACTAGATATAAAGGTCCTGAAACAAAAGCAGTCGGTTTAAAATAGACAGGAACTACGGACACACAGAAGTATAAACTCAAAATGATACTGGTAAGAGAGACTTAGAACAATGTTATGATTGGAAATGATACGTTGTGTTTCAGTTTCGCAAATATAGGCGAGGCCTCGCAGTATGGAATCAGAAGTGTTCCTCTAGCTTGCAACATTTCACGTTATAGTGTCTAGTCCGAGAATAACTGCGAGCATAGTACTTGCTAGTCACTATCAATGTTTCTGTAAAACGCATGATGTATTATGTACATACATTAACTTTACTAAAGATTTGCACTATTCAGCTTCTTCTAGGCTACATAAACTTCATGGACGAATGTTGTATTGTTAAGAACAAAAGAAACTTCTTTAGTACGGAGTAGGTAAAACCCACAGACTTCATTGCATGCACGGGCACATTCGATTCCTTCTCTCACCGAGTATTCCTATATACAAACATAAGTTCAGTAGCAGGGACATTGATTTGACCTTTGTATATTATCCCTTCGCTATATATTTTCTGCCTTGGCAAGTATAGAGAGATAAGGATTTCTAATTATCGGCGCTTAATTGCTTAATAGTCTTACTTGCGCCATATATAGCTATAGCAAGAAGCAACAGGTGCCAAGCAAGCATGAAACAAGGCCAGAGGATAATGTGATATTCAATGAAGCGTAACGTTCATAGTCCCTCGACTCATCAAATGTCAGTGGCTCGATCTAAGTTGTGAAATGATTCACAGCCAACATAGAAGAGCTATAGACAGACATCTGAAATCCAAGGATCTAAAATGTCAGTGATTTTTGTGTAGCTTAGAACTATTTTATATAGAAACCTTGTCCATAGACCTTTGTTACGTTTTGAATGTCAATCAAAATGTTGCATGATGTTGGCACTTATTAAATACCAAAAATGGTAAAAGCAGGTCCAAGTTGGTAAGTAGCGAACATTTAGGGGATTTTTACCGCGGATGTATGTCGAATTTTGATTGGGTACGCATGCTCAATGGAAATTCGCCATACATTCTCTATAATATTGTTTCTTTTTTATTACTTCTAGTTTTTTAGATAAAACCCCCACATTTTCGGTACTTACCTTCTTTGACCTGCTCTTTTCATTTCTGGTAAAGATTGATAACATCAACTGTACATGAGGTATGTGGACTGTACATGAGGTATGTGGACTGCACTTAAGATATGTGGACTGTATATGAGGTGTGTGGACTGTACATTAGGTATATGGACTGTACATGAGATATGTGGATTGTACATGAGGTATGTGGACTGTACATGAGATATGTGGACTGTACATGAGATATGTGGACTGTACATGAGATATGTGGATTGTACATGAGATATGTGGACTGTACATGAGATATGTGGACTGTACATGAGATATGTAGATTGTACATGAAGTATGTGGACTGTACTTGAGATATGTGGACTGTACATGAGATATGTGGACTGTACATGAGATATGTGGATTGTACATGAGATATATGGAATGTACTTAAGATATGTGGATTGTACATGAGATATGTGGACTGTACATGAGATATGTGGATTGTACATGAAGTATGTGGACTGTACATGAGATATGTGGATTGTACATGAAGTATGTGGACTGTACTTCAGATATGTGGACTGTACATGAAGTATATGGACTGTACATGAGATATGTGAATTGTACATGAGATATATGGACTGTACTTGAGATATGTGGACTGTACATGAGGTATATGGACTGTACTTAAGATATGTGGACTGTACATGAGATATGTGGACTGTACATGAGGTATATGGACTGTACATGAGATATGTGAATTGTACATGAGATATATGGACTGTACTTGAGATATGTGGACTGTACATGAGGTATATGGACTGTACTTAAGATATGTGGACTGTACATGAGATATGTGGACTGTACATGAAGTATATGGACTGTACTTGAGATATGTGGACTGTACATGAGGTATATGGACTGTACTTGAGATATGTGGACTGTACATGAGGTATATGGACTGTACTTAAGATATGTGGACTGTACATGAGATATGTGGACTGTACATGAAGTATATGGACTGTACTTGAGATATGTGGACTGTACATGAGGTATATGGACTGTACTTGAGATATGTGGACTGTACATGAGGTATATGGACTGTACATGAGATATGTGGACTGTACATGAGATATGTGGACTGTACATGAAGTATATGGACTGTACTTGAGATATGTGGACTTTACATGAGATATGTGGACTGTACATGAAGTATATGGACTGTACTTGAGATATGTGGACTGTACATGAGGTATATGGACTGTTCTTAAGATATGTGGACTGTACATGAGATATGTGGACTGTACATGAGGTATATGGACTGTACATGAGATATGTGGACTGTACATGAGGTATATGGACTGGCTTTTTTTACTAAATGGAGTGGGCAGACCTAAAATTACAACTGTGCCGGAGTTGTACCTAGCTAGTCTTGCCTATGGGACAAAGGAATCACGTGCACGAAATTTGGATGACCGTATCAAAACATTACTCCTGAAAGCATGAGTAATAGGACACTCTGCAATAAATAGATCAACTTACTGAACGAGTATGTTGTATTGTGTCTTTAATTCCCTAAATTTGCTGTTTTCCCGCTGTTATTTGACGTTTTTCTACGCTCTTCTATCCGTTTCAAATTCGATAATTCGTAGCCTGCGTAGCAAGCGCAAAGGGGAGGAGGGAGGATGACGAGAAAGAAAAAGCGAGGAAAAAGAAGAGGGGGTAGTACACAGGCTAATAGTTCGAAACGAGTACAGTATAGATATAGGTACATACCGCGAGCCATGCCATTTGCAGGCTCATAGGACAGCCGCAGCTATGAGCCTGCAAGTGGCTTGCGGTATGTACCTATCTATACTGTATTCGTTTCGAATTTTAAACGGATGGAACATCGTAGAGAATCGTGAAATACCGGGAGAAAACAGAACAACGAGGGAATCAAATACACAATACAACATAAGCGTTAATGAGTTGATTTATTTATTGCTAGATTTATTGAAATATCGACGCCAAGAGTGTCCTATTGCTCATGCTGAAAGTCAGAAACAACCCCTATTTTCATCTAGTTTTAGCTTCAAAAAGATATATTCACAAACGTTTAAAAAATTGGATTTTTTTTTAAATATCCCGGTGCTTTTTTCATCATCTTCAAGTTAGCTACAGGCTTCACATATTTTTTTATATTTTAGAGCACTTTTCAAGATGAAAATGGAGTTAAAATTCTGAAGTCTGTCATGTTGCTACCCAGGCACGATTTCGCTATACTCACTACTGTGCTCAGGTCAGCTGTTTTTTAAAAAAGGTTTTTATAATTTATCACTTATTACTGAGAGACGTTTCCTATAATCAATCAACACGCGTTCCTGACAGCTTAAACATTCTTTGAATTTGAAAAGGCAAGCACTCGTTACGTTATCTAGGCCCGAAGCGGTTATTGTAACCATAGTAACCAGCTAGATATAGAGACCTTATTTATCTGACACCCCTTGTCTGTCAGCGCATGCTGACATCATATTTTTGACAATTTATTTTTGTTGAGAGAGTATCCTAGTGGCATTGTTGTGAAGAAAACGAAATGATGGCGTAAAACAAAACTGACAGTGCAATTTGTTATATAGATTGTAACTTTACTCTACCTACATTATATCTTTAAAAACAAGATCAGTTTCATGCCATAGCGCATACGTACATAAATTACATTTGAACAGACATCTACATATTGCTGAAATAAAACACAGATCAGTAACTGATCATCAGTAGGAATACCCAAGATCTTTTTATTCAAGAAATTTTTATTCAAGAGATTTTATTGTAAAAATTAGATTTTTAAATTTTTCAATATTTTTCAATATCATTATTGTAAACGCATAGAGTTTAATTTATGCGTCACAAGAACATTTTTTATTTATTATTATTATTAATACCTAAAATGTGTTCCGTAAAGCAAATTATTAAAATAACCCTCAAATGCATGAAACCTGGTTAATCGAAGGTTTTCAGTTGAAAAATGTTTTTTTTTCTAATACTCTTTACCAATATGGAATAGAAAGTGTTATTTTCGAAATCAGATATTTATCCATGCAGTATCGCCGTGAAACTGTCCAATATTGTTCTTTAACTTCAGAGGACACAGAGTACGCCAGTCTCTACCCCCCCCCCCCCCTACCCCCAATATTCTAATCTCTCACTTGAGAGATCATCCGTTTGACCTGTTCCCTCAAGCAGAATAGACCGACATTATCAAGTACCACTACCGATACCACTAAATAATTAAATTAAATAAAAATCTTTTTTTATCAGGAAGAGAAATATGAACTAAGAATGAAACTGTCCTGGTAGTCTGTCGGTTTCTCCAGTAGGAGTATATTTCCAGTCACCCAAACCTTATTTTTGTGTGTCCTAGATCCTATGTATGTAATACTGCGCAACATAGTTTTAAAATATTAGAATGGTTTTTGTTTAAAAGCAAGGCAGCGCGGTTGTGTCAAACGTTTGATAATCTCTTGTACAAATACAATATTTGTTTATAGGGAGTGGTTGCCCATTGTCCCGAGCCAGAGGCTTGTGTTAAAAATGCATGACCATCATAATATACATGAGAATAGATCAAATATATTTAAAGAGTTACAATGCTATATGATTAGGATATTAACCTTACAAGCTGGATAACACAGCAGCGAGTAGAATGATATTACACAATAGACTAAGTGCTAGACAAAACGTTTTCAGTTTTCTCAGGTGAAAAAATATTTTTTAAACGTTTAGCTAGAGAAAAATAGACATACATGCATGCACGGACAGACGAGCAGACAGACAGACAGACACACGGACAGACACACGGACAAGCAGACATACGGACCGACAGACAGACAGACAGACAGTCAGTCAGACACACGGACAGACAGACAGACAGTCAGACACACGGACGGACAGACAGACAGTCAGACACACGGACAAACAAATAGACAGACAATAAGACACAAGGACGGACAGACAGACAGACCCTTAATCACGAGCCAGACTGACAGATGCTGAGTGTGAGCTGTTAAACGAGGGAGTCCTCTCCTCATATATCTATTTTGAAACTGAATACGTTTTGTAAAATCTGACTCTTGTCAAATAAGAAAACAATTGGACTGAGAATATAATATATACCGGAGTAACGTCAGTTATCGGACTGAGAATATAATGATATACCGGAGTAACGTCAGTTTGAGCAAGTTTGAGTTCGTCGGACAGACTAAAATATATTGAAGATCAACAAACTGACTATAAGCGAGAAACAGATCGTTTATCACAGATTGTTGGTATTGTGACTGATGCATGCAGAGCAAGAAGATACTCACACGTTTTTAGACCATAATGAATACCGTACCATTTCCCAAGTCTATAAACACAATCACACGACACCGCCGCGGGGCCGACTGCACTCGGATGCGATTCTGTAATAATATTAGCACATGAGACCAGAGAATCACGCCAACCGCACGCAATACTCCGATAAACACCAAAGGCCAACGGCAGCTTGGAATCATCTGGCTTGCCGAATTGCATTTTCAGAAAGTTCCGGATGACCATGCCACCTGTTATATTGGCAAACGCCAAGTTTCGTGCATATGTAGCGCATTATGTGGTATCACATTCCATTGCCTCAAATCATGACATCAGTTTTGTTATCAAAGACTGGTATGATCTGTTTTCCAGGGAATCTCTGATCTCCGCAAGCTAAGGATTTGTTCGCCGTAATTTTGTGTGTGGCGGGATTCATGTCAGCTGTTTTGGGAAGAGAATGTTGCACAACGCAGCACTTTTGTGTTGTTTTTTCAACAAGAGAACCATTCGGAAATGTCTTTGTTTTTCACATAGTTCTAATCTGATGTGGCAGCTCTAACCTTATGAACTCACTTCTCCGTTTACAAGCTCCATACGCTTTCTGCATTATCGGAAAATTGGTTTGATCAACGCTAAAATTTACGTGAAGTCATTAAGAGATAAACTCAGCAGATACGCTTGCCCTGGCTTTCACAAGGGAGGTTTCAAAGCGAAGGTAGACCTCTTCGGAATTGTTGACTTGGGCAGGGGCTCTTTCCTGCCACACAGCTATCATTCAAAGGTGTGTTCAGACGATCTTATGATTTATAGCTATTAGACCTAGTTAGACCCATTACAGTCGATACGAACTAGGTTAAGTGGCAAGAGTTTTGAATGAGTGGACACGTTATACTGTTAATGCCTATTACTGCAGGGTGTTTCTGGTGATACAGTGAGCGGGAAACCACGAGTTGTGATCGCTATGTTAGTTGAAACGTAATCAAATCACCATTGTTGTTTTTTGCTCACAGCTTGGAGCCCGCGCCTCCAATAAACAAGACATGTGCTCCTCTCGTCTCCAAGCAGAAAAACAGTTTTTAAATATCTACATTTAAAATGATTCTTTTAAAATCTATCAGAAGTATAGGACCGTATAGTGTTCATATGGATCATTGTAAATCTGGAAACTGGATAAATTCTTTAATTCATTTTCCAGGATGCAAAAGTTAAGGAATATAAATTTTTCTGTGCCATCGTGGAAAGTTATAGAACCATAAACCACGCTGCAGCAATTCCAACAAGTTTCACTATAAACATTCCAAATATAATGTCCATTAGAACTTTTACCTCATCTTCTGTCTTTAATTATAAAAAATACCGGAGTATTACGAACGAGCACTGCATTAATAGGTTCTAATGTCTTGTGTTACTGAACTTAGTTTTCAACAACTTATATCTGTTTTTCTTTGTTGTTGTTTAAAGCCAGCGTTCTTTTTAGAAAAGAAACGAAACGTTTTCGGAGCCAAGCTTCTTCAGCGCAGCGTGTCTGTTTGAATAACTAAGTTAAATTATGCAGAAGTATAACAAACGTCAAACAAATCAGTTCTTGGCGTAGTGTCTTTGTTTTGTAACAAAAGAAGAGAAGAGAATCCGGTGGGTTATGTATAAGTACAACTTATAACATTTCTAGTTTTTACTTATTTCTAGTAGTGCAAAGGAAACTTATAGTAGTAATGGGTAATGGCTATTTCAAGAAGGGGAAAATCAAAGTTGAATATGTTGATATCGCCATATCGTTGGGATATATATAATTTCTGTGTGTGCCTCAGGTAGCATGTTAACTTGTCATTTTACCTGTCATTTGTTTCAAGAAACCTCACTATATGAAACATCAATCGATTTGTACAGCCCATAACGTTTAAGCCAGTCTTACCGTACAAAATCAGCATCTTTTTCAACTTAAAAGCTTACGCGGGTAGAATTAAGAACCCGGAGCGGCCTTTGTAACCCATGAGATAACGTTGAAACTCAGCTATAATTGGATGTTAATGTTTATAAACTATATTTAGTTACAATAACAAGCCTGGATTTGCTGAACAAACTGATATGCTTTAGCAGGAAAAGTGTGTATTGAAAGAAAGTCTGCATGGAAACATTTGAGCACTATTTTGCAGAATGTGACTAGCCAAAAAGAGTTTCAATCTCCGATGCACAGTGTTCACGTTGTTAAGAAAACGAATGCTTCAAATATTTTTAAAGATAAACAGGTGAAGATGCATGAAAACCCAACTGCGCTGTAGTTTTTATCTGACGATATAAGCAGCAGATGTGACGCCGGCACTCGTCTGTAGTATACCACATGTTTCTCAGTGTTGGCTTGTGTTCCAGCACCAGATGGCTGAGACAAGGCATGGAGCGGACCATTTGAGATCGTGGGTGGGTGAGTGGGGTGGGGGGGAGGTGGAAGAAAAATTTCCTTCCAATTTTTTCCCGTACGTATACAATTTTAAGCTGTAAATTGTTTTTCGCTTTAATTTCCCTTCTCTTTCCATCTCTTTTTCTCTACAACTTTTGGTCCTGCAAATGTCTTTCCCCCGTCTTTTCAGAGAGAGTCGTTTATGACAAGAGGCGTTTATTAGATAAATGAGTTTATGAGAGAGAGGCTTTTATTATAAATAAGCGTTTATCACAAGCAGGCGTCTATTATAGAGGTGTTTATTATAAAGAGGTGTTGATTATAAACAGGTGTTCTTTGTAGAGAGGTGCTTATTACAAAGAGACGTTTGTTAGAGACAGAGATATTTATAGGAGAAAGCCCTTTATTGAAGATAGGGGTTTTATAATTAGAGACTGGGGCATTTTTTAGGGAGGCGTCTATTAGGGAAAGGCGTTTATTAGGAAGAGGCGTTTATTAGAAAAAGGCGGTTATTAGATATATAGGCGCTATTTTTAGAGAGAGCCTTCATGAGAGAGAGGCGTGTATGAGAGAGAGGGAGAGAGAGAGAGAGAGAGAGAGAGAGAGAGAGAGAGAGAGAGAGAGAGAGAGAGAGAGAGAGAGAG
>JANUFV010005462.1:0-12250 GCA_024757865.1 Epizoanthus scotinus
TATGTATGTATGTATGTATGTGTGTGTATGTATGTATGTATGTATGTATGTATGTATGTATGTATGTATGTATGTATCAAAGCAAATACGTTTGTTAATGTAATATATATTTGTGTGTAAAATAGCATCCAGATTTGAGATTTTTCTTACTTAGCTGAGAGTCAATGACATATGGTATTTTTCTTGTCCTCCATACGTTTGTCCGGTACATCACTGCATTACGTTTGAATATCTTGTTCTTGCCTCGCCCCAGGCCTTTTCCTTGTTTCAGTCTTTCCTCCAACTTTGGATCGATTTTGATGTCACCCTCAAGAAAGTCCTCCTCTGAAGCGACTGGTGAGAACAAAACGACAAGTTGTCCGTTAGAGAAATAGAGATGGGTTTTATGTAATTCCTGTCGAAACTAAATTTCGCTATAGGAGCTAATAACACAATAGAACCAATACAATGTGATCAAACAGAAACACATTACTATATTTCATAAACTTATGTGTGCTGAAAGTCGATGTTTTTGAGTTTTTCCATACATTTGCTCTTGGGTTGCAAGTGACGTCATGAAAAATATTGAAATCAAAAGAATGGATCTTTATAAAATTGTTTTTTTTACATATTTTAGAGTTTAGTTGTTTTAAAAGTCTTTCTCTAAAGATTTCGGAGGACAGAGTTTTGATTCGGAGTTATGAATGTTTGAATTTTATGGTTACAAACCTTTAGCGTGTCCAGCTGGTCCACTGGCTGGTCACCAATGTCGACAAATGCATGCCAAATAAAATGTTTTGGCCAGAAAAATCATCGAAAAGGAGTTTTACTTTTATCTATAGCAAAAATAAACGGATTACGTTGGAAATGTAGCTTTGAAGTTTCTGCCGCCATCTTGGTTGGCCAACGAGATGATATGGCTTCGAGCTTGATCAAGCTACTTCGAGAAAAAACCTTACAGGTTCCATATTTCCTATAAATATCGCTAAAGTCGTTCAGTACTTGGAAGAACATATGCCTTTTTTATTTTGTGTCATTAATTGTTTGTATTTACATAAATGTTTTTAACAATGTAATCGGTAAACCTGATGAAAGCTTCTAAATAAAATTTAAAAAACTGTAAGTCGGGGTAAGATCATTAAAATCCTTATTGAAAAGTGTTCTAGAGGCCCGAAATAATAGCAACCATAATTATCAAAACATATCTTAGTTTTGCATTAAACCAAGTAAAACATAAAGTGCAAACAAATATTTGTTCGAGCTTCCCTCGTGCGGCCTATAGTTTGTCTCTTGTTGAAGAAAGTCGTTATACATTACTAGCCTCGCTTTCATATACCGGAACCCAGGTTTTTCCGCGCTGCCGCCATTTATGAATAAGGTCTATTGAATCAAACAACTTTTGTTCTGAACACCATATTGAGGTAGAAGATTGTACATGGGACTTGAGATAGATTTGATTGTTGGCTAGATCTTAATTTACTCAAAATTATCTAATTATCATTTAATCACGAGAACGGAAGAATGATAGAAAATAATTGCTGCATACGGTTTTTGACTGTACTTTGTATAACTGTGTAAATTATTAGAGAAATACTTACGCTCGTTGATCGCCCAAACGCTCTTCGCGTGACCGTTCTTTTTGCCCTTTGCAACCTTGGACAGGGCTTCTCTGTCTTTCACCTTTCCTACAGCAAGAGAACAAGTGACTGTTTAACCGAAACAGCCTCGAAAAACATCGACACCAACATATGTAGTAACGGGTGTGGGGCATAAAGTACGAGGGTTAATACTCGATATTGATTTGGAATCGAGCACGCCACGGAAAAGGATCGAATTCGTTTTACTCGGAGTTAATATAATATTGCTTTGACAACGAACATTAATTACAACATAGACATACTTATAAAGTCCTAGAACGTGCTGTTTACAGTTAAAAAACATATAAATAGTATGGTAGCTAACGTGGTAGTGTTGTAAAAGTCGTACAATCTAGAGTTAGGAGAAGCCTAAATGAATCACCTCTTTTTGCTTCCACGGCCATCGAGACGATCATGGCAAACACCAAGAGAATTTTGAAGAACTCCATTGCTCATCAGATGCTCTCTCGAGTGAAGTCTTGTGGGCAGCAAGGCGTTCTTTTATTCTAACATTTGAATAAATTGAGATGAAAGAGTATTTGCCTCCCACTGAGTCAAACTGAGACTGAACTTGCTAATTGTTCACAAAATGAACAGAGCCTAACACCGTTGCCTTGGTAAGGTTTAATGCATAGGTGTGTGAAATGACATACTGTAAAAGTGTGGATAGAACTTCAAACAGATGTACATGTAATTTGGGATTTCATTCAAAAGAACATCACCTTTTATCTCTGTAGTTGTTGTTTACAAAATGAAACGTTTTTAAGTCACGAAAGCCCATTGTATCACTCTGTCAGACTATTTAATTTTATTTATAATAAGCCGCCGGCTTTCGTTCATAGATAACATTGAAGCTGAGGCTAAAATCTTGAGAACAAGAAAATAACGTATCTGGGGGTTGAGAATAACTGACCGCGTTGTAGCTTAATATAGATTTACGAAGATTCTCCCCTAATTAAAATATAATCTCTCACAATGTACAAAATTCAATATTTCTGTGAAGCGTATTCACGAAATGTTTTATAGTTTGATATTTTGTTCGAGCTTGTACGTTGAGCTTAACTACCTATTGGGTAACACTATACTTGCTTTATAGAGTCAAAAAGAATAAAATGATTGTAAGAAGAAGAAAAAAACATTGGATGCCTACATGAGGCAGATCCCCAGTGAACAGAAGACCCTTGCACCATCACATTTGAAAGTGGAATCAGTGCTCTTTCGAATCTTAAGCAAAATGTTAGAGCTTTTCAACTCCAAAACGCTCAGTTTGAGATTCAAACCAAAGCTTGTATCTGTACTTTGTTTTATTTCTTTAACAGCACACTCACTATAATAGGACTGAATATTAGAACCATAACTCCAGGGCTGAAAACCGTTCCCAGGTGCATCTGTGATTTCCCAGGGGATTGTAAAGAAAAGATAATCACCAACATTTACTAATATGCATAAAAAGACACGAGAACACGTTATTCCCAGCGGCAAAACAAACCAAACTATAGAACGAGCATGGAGGTCATTTATGGATCGACTCTTTTCGCGAAAGAAACACTTTTCCCAAAAAGAAATATAAACCGCTCAATTGTGTGTTTGGTTTTCTGCAACCAGCCAAATTTATTTTACTTGCAATTGCACAGAAAACTTTAAAAATATTTAAAATGTACTTAATAATTAGCATTTTAAAATATCAACGCTGCTAGAAAAAAACCAGTTATAAAATCTTTAGCTATTTCACAATTGGCTTACGCACTCTCTTCTCTTCCAACATGCTATGAAATAATCAAAGAACTAAACACTTCAATGTTTAGTTACCCGAGGTACGTACGTAGCACGAGTTGTATAATCGGTCTGTTTTTCCGACCCAAAAAATTTTGATTCTTGTGCAGTAAAGTTAAACTTGGGGGAAGGGGGGGTGGGGGAGTATTATCCAGGAGCTCCCAAAACGTCAGCGTAGTGATTGTTCTTCAGCCACAACATGTTTTCTGCTTACCAGAGCAAAAACGTTTGTTTTATGATTACTAAAGAAATAAAATTTGGAAAAAGTACCAGGCATTTTGAAGAAATGTTTCCGAAAGCTTTGAAAATATATATTCGTCTCGAGCGTTTGTGTTAGGGCAAGCAGTGTGCCGACGTCCTTCCTGTGACGATCCCATAGTGCTTTGCAACCCGCTGTCTAGTGCGTGCGGTCTTGCACATCTCTCATTCACAGTCAGTGAAGTCGATTCAGCGAGTGCCTCAAGTCAAGGTGAGTGTTTGTTGAATAAGGTTTTAAAATTTAAATTTGAGGTGCTGTAAGTGTAGCTTTCAGTTTCTGTTAGAGATTATCAACTGATACATTTCAGTCGTAAAGGTTTTGTGTTTTCTTTTATGATTGCAGTTTGTAAGGAAGTCTCAAATCGCGGCAGTTTAGCAACTGCGTCATTGCTATTGACCTTAAACACCCAATCAAAGCCGACATAAAACAAGTTGTATGTTATTTTTTTAAACGAGGCAAACATTGGACGTTTTTTGTGTACTGAATTATATTGAATAAATGCTGATTTGAAAACAGAATTTGTCTTAGTTTAAATTACTTTAATTTCAATGTGTTTTATCTGCAGATTTGTCTGTTTTATAATTTAAAGGTTGAAATAACAGTGCCAGCTACTAAAACTAAGAATGCTGTGAAATGCAACTTGAGAAGTGAATTCTGTGTACGCCCCCCCTGTAAACATTTTATAAAAATATGGCAAAACATATGGATGTAGGACGATGTCCCATGTACAATGAACGAGTGGATATATATTAACAATATTGAGTTTTCAAACCATGCTTGTGTTTAGTTCCTTGTGACACATGACCTAATGTACTCATCAATGTTATCCCCCGAAGAGGGACGGCGGAGGGGGGAAAGCAGATGTGGGTTTTTTGACATTTTGTCTCAAAGCCACTCCCCCTGATGGCAGAAGCAGTCAACAAAATCTCCCCCTGCCTGCCCACTTCACAGGGTTAGCATTGATAGGTGCTTAATTTGGCCTTCATTTTAGAGTTACGTAATTAGGTTCCACTATAGTATTTCATCAGCAACAAGAATATTCCAAGATTGAAAACTGTTTTTAGAGTACGTACAAAGTATCTCTCAAACAGCTCAGTAAAACCAATACCTAAAGGTTACGAAGCTCTACAAATGGCTCCCATTTCAGTCCACTGTACTTCAACCTTCCCAAGGTAGCTCGAGTGAACGCTCGTCTAGCGTTTTGTTTTCTATGGGATGGTAAAGGTGACAAGACTAAGAGAACGATGATAGTTATTGATTACGAAGATGAAGGTCTCAAAATGTTAGATAATGCAACGTTCGATAAATCGCTTCCAACAACTTGGTTATAAAAATACTTTGTTGATTGTAATAAAGAAAAATGGAAACCATGGTTAGAGTAAAGTTTGGAAAAAGCTGGTGGAAAATTGGTTTTTACTAGTTTCCTTACATAAAATAAAGAACTGTGATACATTACAAACATTTTCTATTTAATAAGAAATAGAAAACATTTCCGTGTTTTCCATCAAGTTATGGTAACACGAGTGCAAGTTTGGGAGAACAAAAAATAGTTGCGGTAGCATGAGCCAAAGGCGAATGTTTCCACAACTATTCACAAAATTGCACGAGTGTTACCATAACTTTTATAAAATAAACGCAGCCATGTTTTCCGTCAAGTTATTGTAAATGACTTTCAACCACATGTGTGACATCAAATCGCACCTGATTTGAAATAATTCTATAGATCTGATATCCGAATTGAGAAGAAACCAGTTTTTTACGAATTGTGGTCACAATAAGAGATAATCTTTTGATGGTGCAGATAAGAATTTCATGCAATTTCAACACCATGCACATAGAAAAATATGGTATATAAACTAATTATTTGCACTATTATAGAATTATATCATCAATCCCCCACTTCAAAATAGACAATGCAAGGTTTTTTACAAGAAATAAAAGAGGAAGATTTCATTTGATTGTGAAGCATTAAACAATGATATCAAAACAATGCATAGAAAACTGAAACAATTCTTGCAGGTGCTGCGTTTATGATTAACGATTTTCTGTGAACCGAAGTCTACCTCGACATTGACTTTTTTGAGATGATGGTAGAATGGGCGCTCGAATCTTAAGTTAAATGTTAGAGCTCTTCAACTCAAAAATGCTCAGTTTGAGATTCAAGTCAAAGCTTGTATCTGTACTTTGTTTTTCTTGAACAGCACACTTACTATAATAGGACTGAATGTTACAACAATAACTCCAGGGCTGAAACCCATTCATAGGTGCATCTGCAATTTCCCAGGAATTGTAAAGAAAATAAAATTACCAATATTTACTAATATGCATAAAAAGACACGAAAACTCAATTCCTTGTGGCAAAACAAAAGAAATTACAAAACCAACATTGACCTCCTAAATCCCCGTGGGGGCTGATAGCATTTTAGCCGTCCTTTGAAGGGAGTAGGGAACTTGGACAACCAGGACGGCCACAACCACGGCTGTTGACACTTTCTTTTCTCTTTTTTTTTCTCTTTGTATCATCTGTTCATTTTTATTATTCTTTGTGTGAAGAAGGACGAATTATAGGAAGTAGAAACCCTAGTTTCGTCCCCGTAGGCCGTAGACGTTTTGAGGTACCAGAAATGTATATTTGTCTTAATTGAAAGCCACTCGATACTATTCCAGGTTCTGATTGCATAAATCTACTTCTTGTTTCTCATTTATTTGCGTTTCTAACTTTGATGTTGCAAGTTGAGTTAACGAGTTCGTCATTTTTGAAGAGATGCATGTATTATAGTATAGTGGGCGAAATGTTGAATATTCAAAACTGACGTTTATATATCATTTTAATAAAGCTTGCTACATTTTCAGTTCAAGTTGATAAATTGTCTGCTCCTGTGTGTCAGCTAGTGTTCAGTTGATCAAATGTCAGAGTTAGTCGATATCGTTCTCGAAAGAAAAAAAAACATAAAGAGATGGAGATAATTTTCTAGAAATAAAAATGCTTTTCTCGAAAAAGAACTAGATAAGACAAATGTTTCTATAAATGAATTGATGAAAGTCAAAACGCAAAAAAATAAACGATGCCTAAACGAACTTGAAGAAATCATTCAACACAGAACAATAGGTGCTACTATCAGATGAACCATTCCTTGGATGCTTACATGCCATAGATCCCCTATGAACAGAAGGCACTTGCACCTTCGTATTTCTCTTTGGGGAGATGAAAGTGGAATCAGTGCTCTTTCGAATCTTAAGTGAAGTGTTAGAACTTTTCAACTCAAAAACGCTCAGTTTGAGATTCAAACCAAAGCTTGTATCTGTACTTTGTTTTATTTCTTTAATATCACACTCACTATAATAGTACGGAATGTTGCAACAATAACTCCAGGGCTAAAAACCGTTCCCAGGTGCATCTGTGAGCATTGTAAAGAAAATGAAATCACCAACATTGACTAATATGCACAAAAAAACAGATTACACGCGATGGTACAATGAAGGTTATAATAATTCTAAGTATTTTATGCAACTGGAAAATAAACACTTTAAGAAGAAAGACATAAACGCACTCAAAGGAGATAACACACCAATCTGAACTCGGGCCCCAAAATTATCAAAAAGAGTCCTGTCTAACATAATTACAGTGACAAAACTGGAAGGAAAATATATAATAGGCAAAATATTCGTACAATCGTGGAAAAAAATAAACTTTACTGAATTAAACAGTTTATGGTTTTTTAGGTTATTAGAAAGCATTCGACACCCTAGAATGACTATTTATAAAAACAGCTCAAATTGTCCAAAATAATAGCTGCATGGGTCTCGGGATATTTTTCTTTACGCTGGATGTAAGACAAGGTTGTCCTTTGCGTTCTTGTGTATTTACTACATCGGTAGAGGTTCTAGGAAATGCAATAAGGAAACATTAAGAAGTTAGAATCATCCGTGTTGAAATTGCTGAGTTCAAAATTAGGCAAATATACGCTGATGACGCACCTTTTATGTTAGAAGAAAACACTCCAACGAGAGGACGGCACCAATGTGAACTCAGACCCCGAAATTCTCGAGGAATGTGTGTCTTTTTACAGACTTTATGCTTCACTATTCGAAACTAGAAAATAACTGTCAATCAAAATTAGAAGAGAAGGACTTCTTTCCAACCGACAGTAACACCGCACTCAGTGAGAACGAAAGCAATTCATGAGAAGGATTACAAACGTTAAGTGACTGCCTGGGAAAACAACAGGGTCAGATAGATTTCCTTCAGAATTTAATGCTATATTTTAATCGGATGTATCATCCTTCTAAATGTGCGTATGAAAAGGACTTCTTCCAATTACTCAATAAGTGTCCAACTTTCCCTAATCCCACAATAAGTCACCGACTGTTGTATTATCTTGATAATTGGCGGCCTATATCTCTCTTAAATTGCGATCATACAATTATCTCTAAAGCGATCACCAACCGAATAACAGGAGTCCTGTCCAATATAATATAATTGACAGTAACCAAACTGGAAGGAAAATATATAGGCGAAATATTCGTGCAATCGAGGTAAAAAATAAATCGTTCGCTGAATTAAGCAGCGTACCAGGTTTATTGGTTTTGCAGATTTTGAAAAAGTTGATGCAATTAAATTGTCGAGCATAGGCCATAGCTAATACCAGCTGAAACGGGTTTTTTACGAAGTTTTGTCATTTGTCTTCGTAAACGTTTTATAAACCGCAAGGAAAAGACAAAGTTAACAAATTATCTATATTCTCAAAGTTCGTCATTGTGTCATTGTTAGGGCATCTACTGTTCCTATCCTAGATTTACTCGAGGGATCAAATACAGAACTGCGGGAAACGATAAGTACCAATCCTAACACCTGACGATGATCGTGTTGGTCGAAAACGTTTCTTTTAAATCTATAACGTCAACAATTTACCTTGTTTATAATGTTTAAATATCTTTACATATGGATAATTCAATTTGTTATCCTAGTAAAATTTTGCATGATCTACTGCCTAAGACCTCGTAGTAATCCATTTACACTCCCAAATGTCAAAACTGAAAAATTTAAGAAATATTTCGTAAATAGATACCTTAGTATTTAGTGTTTAAGATTTTAACTGCCAATATATCATTGTACATTCAAACGTTTGTTTAGAATATTATTGTTATAAACTATTATCATTATTATAACTTGTCACTATTTCTAATTTCTATATATATATATACTGCAATCTCTGTATAAAATTGTTTTAGTTTCTTCTCTGTTTATGCATTGGAAACCATTAAAAGTAAAAATAATAAAAAAATTACTATATCAATGAAGGCTAATATTAAAAAAACAGTCTGGTAACTAAATGAACACAAGAAAGATGAAAGACGGACGCAGTAATCCAAAAATCACCATTGTTAACTTGACGTAGAAAACTTTCCTAGATCGTTCAAATATCGTATTTTGCAGCATTTCAGATTATTATCGAGGCCTCGTTCTTCTTCGCGCCAATTCGTTCAGCATTGTTACAGCCAAGTTTTATGCAACAATACCTATCGATAACGCGTTTAATTCATATTTAGAAACATGTTGAAGTAATATATCAAAAACGAGTACGAGTTTTTCATCTGACGCTCGAAACACCGAGAAACAGATGAAAGAACAAGGCCGCTTCGACCGAGTGCTTTATTTGTTTTGAGGACGTGTGTTGAACGGCCTATGAAACACGAAGCAAAAGGTTTTGATATAGTTTCTCCAATACATCAAATATTGTTACATAGTCCTAGGGAGAATTATATAGTTGATGGTTATTTTCATAATACATTAATATTCAAATGGTTGAAACAAATGCCATTTATTGTGTGATCAACTAGATATCCTACAGGTAGTGAAGTGATAATAGAAGGTAGTGAAGTAATCCGAGGGTTCGGGGTTCGAGTCCCACTCTCGGCACATACTTAAAAGAAAATTCTATAATCATCATACGACAGTTGCATTTGTTGTGTTGTCGAATGTGTAATTTATCTTATTGATGCCCAATGAAAACGCAAAGGATAATAAATCGTGAATTTGGATATGTGATCGATCCAAATCACCAGTGATTTTCATTTGGTTTTCTATTAGGTATCAGGGCTCGTGTATGTAACCAAATATTATTCCCATCATTTGATAATATAATCAGGAATTATTAATGAGTTTGATAGGTTTAATTATAATGTGAATACAAAATCAAATAGAAAGAGTTGTCCAACACGCAATTTAATACAAAAAAAAGAAAACGTTTCCACTAAAAGTAAATTCCATTTGAGTTTTTAGTGGACCTTGTTGGCACTGTTAACAGGATTACGTGACCACAAGAATGTCGGGTAGCCATAAGCCTTCGACACTGCTCCCCCAACGAAGACAACGAACACTACAACGGGGGGCACTGCTGCTTGCACGAGTGTCATTTCCTTTTCATCCGATACTGGAAAGCAAATAGCATTCTGATTATAATCTTCTAACAAATTATTCCACATCTAAATCAAGGTTAAATGACATTAGATGAAGAAAGGTAAATGTATCAACAGATGTCTTGCTGGAAAAATATAAAAGAACTTGTTACTCTGAATTACCCTGAGAGCTTTTGGGAACAAACCATGCTACAAATTAAAATGTTTTCACTCACGTCAGTCTGGTTATTCCAAGGCCATAAACATTCAACAAACAAGATAGCGATTGGTCTGGAAATGGCAACTTAGTGGTCATGACTTGATAATCCAAGATGACGGGCACATGACTGTCGGAGTAAAAAACTTGGGAAACATTTTCACTTTGTTATTGTTTGTTAGTTGAGTGATAGTTTTGCACCCTACATTCCAAAGAATAATTCAGTGTAACAAGTGTAACATGTCGTCTATATTCGGTTCACCGGTCTCTGACTATTTGCATTTCCTTGAGGTTCTATGACTTTCAGCACTTATAGTTACAAGTAATTGTATGCATGTACTTGGGCAAGACATTTACTGTCACATTGCTTCTCTTCACCCAGGTACATTGGGGGATAAACCTGATAAAATGCTGGGGGATAACCCTGCAATGGATTAGCCTCACATGAAGTGGGAGTAGCAATATTCTGCTTTGCTTTATGCTTCCGAAACCGTAATTCTATGCCGACTGTTTACTTTTTTACAGCGAAATGTACAGAATCAAATATTAATATTTATTGGCAGATGTTAGAAACGAAGTGTATTTTTTTCTATATTTATACAGGGCATCTGATTTATTGAGCTAGTTTAAACAGAACCCTGTGCAAACAAAATACTGTTAATACTACTGGCACATTATTACATCACTAATATAAATATAAGTACATAGAAGATATAATTAAATGAAAAAAAAAATCACAATTATAATTTAAGAGAACTTGAATGACGTTTTGTTTATCTTTTAAACTCACGCAATGATCATAGACATTTTACCTGAGTTGGGAAGGTGTTATAAACTTTGGCACCGCTGTATCAAAAACTACCCTGCTGGTATTCTGTAGTTTTTAATAGGGGTAAGCACAAGTGGTCTCGCTGCCTTGTGTTGTATTCGTGAGTTTCGTTTGTATGCCTGAATTCTGTCAGCAAGTATTCTGGTGTCATTGATGTAGTGATTTGAACACAAAGGCAAAACTCGCAAATTCTGTCCTCGTAGAAATCTTATCCCTGTTTTCAAAATTACTGCAATAACAAAAACATTATTAACAGCGATCGTTCAACGTTTACTTACCAGTGGCACCTGAAGGAACATTTTTGACATCCAAGAAGACCTCTTGTTTCGCATCTGATTCTAGAACAAAAATATGTCTCTAAATTATAAATACCTTATAGTGTTCCTCTGTAATACTTTTCAGCACTGATTTACAATTATGGATATTAATAACATATATAACATTAATCATAATAGTAAAATATATTCATAAAAAACAATGTTCAAAAATATATTGGTTAAAATATGAATAATTATGTTATCAGAATTTAGAAATTATACTTACAAGTCTAGTTGTAAAAACTGTCCAGCAATGATTTCCGTTACTAATTTAATCTTAAAAGTAGCAGGAAAAGGTGCATGTTTAACCTCCTTCTTCCTTTTTATAGTAAGTAATTAGTATACCCCCACTGGATAGTTGTGGAATGTGTGGAATGTTTAGGTATTTTGTAAGAGTGTATCCTGGTTTGCACACGATCTCTGGGTATATAAAAGAAGTCGATAAAGCCTGGCTACAACAGCTCACTTTGCTCATAATTTAGATCACAAACTACGAGAACATTGTGTGAAAGTATTTGTCAATCAATTTGTTTATGCTCGAGATTTGTATACAAACGAACTTGGAATTGAAATTACTTTTATTTACGTATCTTCATAATATTTATGTAAAGTTTGGTCGCACTGTATTACAATATTTCTTGACAACAATATTGTATGGACTACCGTTCCGTGGAAATGCTTTCTGCTTTTTAATATCGAAGGCCTGTTTTTGATCCAAATCTCGCCTAGTCTCGCTTGATCTCGCCTCGCCATTTCCAGACAATCTAGCCTAATCTCGCTTAATCTAGCTTCTTCCCGCCAGCTCGCAATTACGTTTTTGTCTAATGTCGTCTAATCTCG
>JANUFV010005573.1:0-19767 GCA_024757865.1 Epizoanthus scotinus
AATAGCAATAGCAATAGCAATAGCAATAGCAATAGCAATAGCAATAGCAATAGCAATAGCAATAGCAATAGCAATAGTTATAATTCAATTACCTTCCACCTGATGGTATCTCAAGGTCACCGATCGCTCCACTGAAACTTCTTTGATGGCAATAAACACGTTGTACATTGTGATGTTGATACTGTTGGACGAGGTGGGCACAGATCGGATATACCGTGCAATATCAATGGCCGCCATTTCCGCTACACCTGACTTGGGACTGCTGGCCTGAACGAACAAGTGCATATACATTAGGTTCAGTCTGTTGACCACCACTGAAGCCCCGATACACCGTTGGACGCTCCTTACTCGCTTTTACAGTCATTTTCTTAGGGAAAGTTGGGTGCAATAAGTTGCGTTTGGCATTGCTACAACTGTATGTCTCAGTAGGTGAGCAAACTCATGTGAGAAATATCTAAATATCATATATTTTGATCTAAATTTCAAGTATGCTGCTATTATTGCCTCCCTTTTTCTAACCCCTCCTCCTTCAAGGACGTTAATATATTTCTTGTTTTCTTGTTTGTTTCAGGCCTGATGTCATAATCACACTTGGCCAATGTGGGCCATTCACAGAGAGTCACACTGGACTGATGTCATAATCACACTGGGCCAATGTTGGCCATGCACAGAGAGTCGCACCGAACCAATGTCAAAACTTACCACTGATACAGTGACAGCCTCGACGTCCTTCTTGTTCCTTCTCGGTGTACTTTTCTGTTCGCACAACAAACGGACCTGTGTATTTCTTGCGTAGTTCTTGAGCACTGGCAAAAAACCCAACCTGCGACAGAACTCTTGAAGCAAAGTTCCCTGCAAAATGAAACAAACCACCTTAAAATAGGAACGTTTTTGTACAAATACATTGTAGCGATTTTCCAGAGATGTGCAAAATGTAGTGTTCACACATTTGTATGGAAAGAAATGTTAACTTCAAAATTATTTATCAGTGATTTAAGTTGAGTTGTTAGAAAATAGACGCAGCCGTGTTGAGTACTGAGCTTCAAACGAAAATGATAAAAACGACCCGAAACTGAGCTGCTGAAAATTCGTAAAAACGATTATACAAATGCGTTTCAATTACTCGGGGTTCGGTCAAGAGTTTTTCGATCCTGGACAAATCGAGCTTTCTATCCATCTATTATCTGTTGCATCAATGTATTACTTTGCATTAACCCTAACCCTAACCCTAACACAGATCAACCGATCGCTAACCTTTGGCAGCTTCTTAACGTTGAATAGAATGTTAATCTTGGCGCAATCCTGGCCGAGTTCCGTGCCGTTGGGAAGGCAGACATCGTCACTGATTTCGTTTCCACTCTGAGCAGAGTTCTTGACCCCAATACACTCGCCCCACGACGGACACGGTGGTTTGAGACAAGCCGCATCTTTAGGCTTGCACACATTACCCATGGGGCAGTTGGGTACGAAGTTTCTGTTTGGCCGCGTATTATTCAGACAGTTGTGGGGGCTGCACACCACTTTCGTGCAAGTCACCTTGGTATTCATGCACTTGCACGTGTTGCAGTCGTCACTGAAGTTCGCGTTATGTCGAAAGACAGCATTCAATTTGGGGTATTCACAGTCCATTTGAATGCCTCCACTCGCCTTGTCTGCAAGGGGACAAAATAAGATTAGTTGCAGAAACTATTCACCCATGTAGACCGTCGAAATTAAATCAGTAGTCTTAGCCATTTCGGTAATCTACCCCCCCCCCCCCCTCCCCCGTGTGATTCCAACTTCTTACCTTCACAAGTGCGGCCCCTCTTGCCAGCTGGGCAAACGCACTCAAATGCGCCAATTCTGTCAATGCACGTGGCACCTTCTGCACAGGGAGACGAGGCGCACTCATTGATATTGATCCTGCAGTCTGGGCCCGTAAATCCTTGGGCACATGAACACAAGTACCAGTTGTTCCCGTCAATACATGTACCTCCATTGTAACAAGGAACACCTGCGCAGTCGTTCACATCTAGAAAGAAAAATACAGAGATTATTAGGATTTGACAAAATAACTGACGTGTCCACTTGATGTGTTTACCGACCTTCAATCAGTAAAGTATTCCAAAGCAAATATATGCTTTAACCGTAATTCACTGTGTTTTAAAAAGATGTGTACATCTGATTCTAGTGATAATAATAAAAAACGTTTTTGAATTCAAAAAGGTTAAAAAAAATTTGAGAACAAATATTGCTTTACGCAATCACTGACATTAGTTATGCTTACTTAAAAATCGCTTTGAGCAAATAAATGTAAATGGATTTCAATCTTCACCTAGTTTCCGGTGGAAGTCAAACAACAACCTTCGTTTTCTTTGTACAAATCGTAGCGAAAGGTTTCCTTAGCTAGTGGGACTAGAACGGACACACTTACTGCTCAAACAAGTCTCTCCCTCGTAACCATCAGCACAAAAACAAGTGAATTTATCAGCTCCACTGACACAAGTTCCTCCATTCTTGCAAGGATTAGAATCGCATTTTCCGGTCTCTGTAAGTCACAACAACATGAAAGCAATTAATGCCAAGGTAAAATATATGCCATACAGGAAATCAACACGCCATACACAAGTTTAGAATAAATAACATGAAGATGGCAGATGTTCGAGACCTGTTTGCTACGTTTGCTCCGAATAAGACTTATTTGGCGAAGACTTTTGGCAACCAGTTGTCCTATAATTCACCATTTAGTATTTGGTATTTGAGGCTTAAAGTTAAACATAAAAGAACTCCACGTGCTGTCAATACAGTGAACCAAAGTACTAGTAGTATTAAATAGTACACTGAGGGAATTTGGTGATACCGACGCGAGAAGCTGCACAAAGCATTGTATTAATATGACAATTAGAGCACGTTTCTTGTTCTGCATAACACAGATTCGATACCGCCACATCCCAATTCCTGAGGAAACGAGAATGTCATCTTCAAAATGTATTACTAATAAATAGGATCACTAAATAACGATCTGCAAAAACCTATCAGAAAATGTGTGGTTGATAAAAATGTCAGGATTTGGTGATAGATTTGTACGATTCTCGATGCTTCAATCACAACATGTTTATTGCAGTAAGATATTCTTGAACAATAATCTGGAAAGTGCGAACAAGGCTCTAGAAGAGCCGAAAGCTTATTTTTTTCGTCTGCAAAGTGTAGTGTCTAAAACTCATCAATTCGACTAGATAAATCTGGAAAGTGTTTGTTCGTGTCTCCGTCGGTAAACAATACATTTGGAAGCATGTGTTAATAAAATGGCGAAACAGAAAACAATAACGATCTCATGGTGTTTCACAATAGCCATTTCTTTATTTGTGTTCAAAATGGTATTAAATTTTTTTTCTAGTGTAAATTGTTTAGCTATAGAGGGCTTATTTGAAAAGTAAAAGTCAATTTATTCATCGAAAAACAATTTGTGAAAAACAACAGGTGTTCATTTGCAACACAAAGGCTTTCTACAAGATCATAAATCATTGGTGCGTGTTACTTCAAGATTCTTGGCTCCACTCTTATATTTCCTAAAACTCAACGTATTCACAGCATGTACATATATACCAAAATATTACTCCACCTAAGAAATATCCATTTAATACATTCGATATATTCTATTAGTCTCATTTCTATCATTTTAGTTCACTGCGGTTTGTTTGCAAATTTTGTTTTGTGTTTAGCAAAAAGCAAAATGACTGAAACTTAAATAAACTTCAATCTTTAAGAAATCGTAGACCCGAGTTTCCCGCAAATCAAATGGCAAATATAGTCATTGATAGTGTAAAATGCAATCTCAACAATTGAAATAACCACTTGTAAACGAATACAAGCGCAGAAAGAAACTCTAAAATGAAATTTAAAAAACACTCAAAGAAGAAAACGGAATTTACCTAGTTGGCAAGTCCTGCCCTTGTAGCCTTTAAGGCAGGAACAGTCGAAGGTATGTCCCAAATCCGTGCAGTTTCCTCCATTCAAACAAGGATTACGGTGGCACTGACTTGTGGCTGTAAATCGTAAGAAATACGACATGTTACCAGATAGCACAAAAGAACAATACATTACAATTAGCAATCTTGAGCGCTGAAAACTCAATTCGATTTATCTCATTTAGAAAAACAAAATTAAGCAATTCTACCACCATCCCCAACTATAGCGGTTGTAGCACGACGAGCGTTACGAGTGTCTCAGTACATACGTATCGACAACTTACTTGATGAGCACGCCTTTCCTTTGTACCCCGGAGGGCACTTGCACATAAAGTCTCCAACCCGATCTTCGCATGTGCCATTATTCCGACAGGGACTACTTGCACATTCATCGATGTCTGAAAATCAGGATAAGTTATATCAGTTAATTATTCCGATTCGTTGTCACAAGTACAAGTCCCTAACACTGGCACAAATGTGCGTTTAATATCTCATTACCTGTCCAGCCACAAAACCGATTCAGTTATCCGGTTTGCAAACTTGTCGAACAACAAGTTGAACAGAGCCAGTCAGGCCAATACCCCAAATTAGCTGACTGGAGCAAGGGACACGGCTCAACTTGAACCCTGCTATATTACATATCGAAGGAGCAGAAAGTACTTACTGTTCTGGCAGAAGCGTCCCTCCCAACCATTGGAACATATGCACTGATAGGAGTTGATTCCATCCTTACATGTTGCGCTATTCTTGCATCTGTTGTTCTTACAGTCATTGATGTCTGAAATTGAAAATCGTAAAGCTCAGAAAACAACCACAGAATTGACATTCGGTCAAGCGATATTCGTTCTGTCCCTATCACAAATCGAAACAACAACACCAAAACCATTAACATAACCCAACATAACCCAACACAACACTACACGACACTACACTACACTACACTACACAACACTACGCAACACAACACATCTATCTAATCTAATCCTCTTCTTCCCCTGTGGGAAATAAGGCCGCAACACAACACAACACAACACAACACAACACAAACCAACAAACAATACAACGCAACAAAACAGAACATAATCATTTTATCGAGGAGCTTGAAAGAGAAACAACTTACTCTCATGGCAGTGGTTGCCAGTATATCCTGGATCACATTTACATCTAAATCCTCCAGAGATGGCCGACTCGCATGTTCCATGAGCGCCACACACCCCAGTAGGTACGAGCTGGGTGGAGCCATTGACAGGAACTGCTGCCATACACGCATCGATCACTGCCAAGCAAATTGACAAGTCAACATTTGACCAACACATCTGACTGTTCCTATCACACTAAACTAGAAATAAAGCACTGCATAGCTCCAATTAGTTATGCTCTTGGAAAGCTCAAGAGCTGAACTGACATGAATACTGTAGTGTCTCTCTCTGGTGAAGGACCCACCCTGTCCTCAAGGTAAAAATATACACACTTTATAGTTGATCTGTGAAATATAAAATATTTTTAGTGTAAATAAACGTTGTTGTTGTTGTTGTTGTTATTGTTGTCAGGTGTTGTTGTATATAGGAACCAAGTGGTACTTACACTGTTCACAAACATCTCCTCTGGTTCCCGAAGGACACAAACAGTAGAATTTGTTGACCTTGTCCATACATGTGCCTCCATGCTTGCATGGATTAGACTTGCAATCATCAATGTCCACCTGACAGTGAGTTCCCGTGAATCCTGCTGCACAGAGACATGTGGCTTCAACAACACCATTGGAGCATGTGCCACCATTAGCACAGGTATAGCTTGCACAATGATTGATCCTTGTTTCACACGAGTTACCAGTGTAGCCCACGGCACATAAACATGTAAAACCATTGATGCGGTCCAGGCAAGTTGCTCCATTGACACATGGGTCTGATTTACATTCATCAATCTCTGTCTCACATTTCTGGCCAGTGAAACCGATTGGGCAGCTACACGAAAACGTACCAAGACCCTGAATGCAAGTTCCATTGTTCAGACAGGGATTGACCTGGCACTCATTGGTTGGTGTTTCACACTGTTGTCCAGTAAACTCGGGCCTGGATAAAGAAGTTGGATATCACATAAGATAAATGGGGCATACACCAAAATAATTTCCGATAAGATTAATTTAAGACCATGTAACTATCACATTTTTAAACCTTTTGACCATAACTCTTCCATTGGTAGATATGAACAGTTCCAGCACAGTGTTACAGATTTGGTTTGAGGAGGGTGGGGGAGGGGTGGGTGGGTGGGTGGGGGATGATGTGCAAAACAGACAAATTACAAATAACATACCTGCAGCTACATTGATAACCATTGAGTCTGTCAATACAAGTTGCACCGTTCCTGCAGGGATTGACTGGACCACAGTCATCAGCATTATGGCCACAGTTTACTCCAGTATATCCTGATGCACACTGACACTCATAACCGTTCACTTTGTCCACACAAGTTGCCAATGCATGGCACGGCGACGAAGCACACTCATCCTTGTTTACCTGGCACATTGATCCCACAAACCCAGCAGCACACACACATTTATATCCATTCACAAGGTCTACACAGGAACCGCCATTCGTGCATGGCGATGAAAGGCACTCATTAATATCGGTGTCACAGAATGCCCCAGTGTAGCCGGGAGCACACTGGCAGCTAGCTCCTCCGGCGAGTACAACACACGTGGCCCCATGTTTGCAGTGATTTGGGTTACAAACACTATGGCTGCCACTCGATACACGTGAACAGTTTCTCCCCATATAGCCAGTATTACACGTGCACTTGTAGTCATTAACCAAGTCTGTACATGTTCCGTGGACACAAGGATTGGGACTGCACTCATTTGTTTCTGTCTGGCAGTGAATCCCCTCAAATCCAGAAGCACAAACACAAGTGAAGCTCTGGATACCATCGACACACACACCCCCGTTCAGGCAAGGGCTGGCTTGGCACTCATCAATGTTTACACTGCAGTCTTTACCTGTGTAGCCACCTGCACATCTACACTTGAAATCATTGACCAAATCCACACAGACTCCGCCATTTCTGCACTGGCCAGAACAGTCATTCACATCTGGTGGTATAAAAGCAATACCCAACGGTTAGAAAGGAGTTGATAGATGCTGTAAACCATGAAACTTAAAATATAATCTACTTGTCCTTGATTTTTTGCAATGCTGCAGTTACCAGCTAATGGAGAGTACAGTAGCTTCACGTCTCTTTCAAAATCACAAAGATACATTATTTAATGTATTTAAATATCAGAGGTCTCCACAGGAAAAAAATATTAGATTTGTATAACAATGGTAAAAATTTCCAGAACTTTTGAATATTTAAAGTTATGCGACGCACTGTACTGTCACTTTGCCAGCAGTCTGACTCCTATTTCCTGATTTACTTAAAACTGGCAAGAGTGTACACTAACAATGGGGGGAGGAGCGTGGTTCCAGGATGATGCCATCTACAGTATGTTTTACTTCACTTGTCATAAGGATGCTACATGTACATGTATGTGCTGTCCTACATCTGATAAGCATCCTTGTCAACCACTGCATGTCTAACTGCTGCATTTAAATAGGATATTATTGCAATACAAGTTACTGTCAAGAGACAGAATATCTTACTTTGATCACATTTGCTTCCCCGCCACCCTGGCTGACATTCACAGGCGAAATCATTCACAAGGTCGATGCACTTTCTTGCATTTGCACAAGGACTGGCGGCACATTCATTGATATCTGTTGAAATGTCACAAACAAGAACATTTAAATGTCTCCAAACAAAAATATAATCAATGAACTTTATCTTACAACATGTTGCAGTGAAATAAAACAACACTTACTAGTTTCACATTGAGAACCTGACCATCCTGGTGCACAGTGACACTGAAAACCATTTGTTTTATCGACACAAGTGCCTCCATGCTGACATGGTTGACTCTGGCAATCGTCTTTGTCTGAAAATTGGCCAATCTGACAGTTAGTACAACTGATAGGTACCCAAGCAACATTGCAAATCCTGTGAACAGCAATACTGACATCATGTCACAATATCTCAACTACATTCTGTACGATATGTCATATCCAAGAGCTCGCAGACAGATTGGATTATTGAACAAACTTTACAAGGTAATACTTGTCTAGCACTGTACTTACCCTTCTGACAAAATCTGCCATCCCAACCTGGTGTACAGGTACAGTGGAAGGTATTGCCACTCGACACACATGTACCATTGTGCTGGCAAGGCTGTGACTCGCACACATCGACACCTGTATTGTTAAAGCAGTATTTAACGTAAATCTTGAGTTAAATAAATACTTTGTTAGATGACACAAGGTTGAAAGAGTTCAATGCAAGCCAATTACAAAGCCACATACTAGTTTCACAGTCTTTTCCTGTAAAACCTGGAGGACATTCACATCTGTATTGGCCAAATCCAGTATTGTAACAAGTGCCTCCACTTTGACATGGGTACTTTCCACAAGGATTAAGATCTATAAAGTAAAATAGATAATAATGGAGATCAGTTCACGAGAACCCTTCCACATCATAACTTCCAATTCTGACACCATTCCCCAGCAATCCTACTGCTTTCCCTTGATCCTATCTTTTATTTCCCATCCCTTACCCTTGTCATAGTCTGCTAGTGTCTGTCCAGAAATCCATTGTCCTCTCTCTTGCTGTTATAGTCTGCTAGTGTCTGTCCAGAATCAATGTCTTCTCTATATATCCCTTTTAACTGTCTGGAATGTTACTGAACCAATAGCTTACCCTGATCACAGAGAAGTCCTCCCCAGTTTGTGATACAGTTACACTGCCATGGCTGGCTGCACACCCCGTGGATACACCCAGGAAATGTCATGCACTGATCACACAATGCCCCCTGCCATCCTGGCTGACAACTGTTGATAAAAAAAAGTTGGATCAGAATTGACAGATTGAATTATAATTTAAACAAAATTAAATAGTTGTACAGAAGAACAGTTGCAGTTGAAAATATACTTACACACACTGTCCTGGAGCTCCACAATACCCGTTAACAGGGTCACACCCCGTCCGGCAGATGGCTGGAATTGGCAAGTAAGAACAAACCATTAACCACAAAGAACAATAAAAAAAAAAAGAAACTGTAATCTCTGACCATACACATTTAAACTAACTTCAGTTCGTATCCTTTTAACCTTGTAACCCACACACTTGTCGATAAGAGTAGGCTAATACAAGTTTTGTAATCTGTAACCTCCTATCTCCTCTCTGTATATATGCGCAATGCATTTAAGGAGACACCTTGATAGACTATGGACTGTATACTTGAAAATATGCACAAAGAAGAGACTTACGGATATCACAGTGCTGTCCTCTCCAGCCAGTCATGCAGTTCTTGTTTCCGTGCTCATCACAAGTGAAATGTCCGTACTTATCATTTCTTGGTTGGCAAAGTTTTGTGCAGGTGCTGCCATAGTAATACTTATCACAAATAACCCGCAACTTGTATACCATTGTGGCTGTAGGCCCATTGTATGTGCGTGTTTCCCATGTCTTATTTGGCAAGATAGTTCCTTGGTGCATTGTTCTATCGATTAATTCACTGGTGTCTAGAAATGTACAACAGAAATGTTAAAACTATTAAAACAGTTGTTATTACATAACTAAAGATTCTTGGCATTAGTCCTGATATTTTGTAAGCAAATTGAATATTTTGTAGCATGTAACTGTTTCTTAGTAAGTACGCTAAGGTAAGGGAAACTGGTAAGTGAGTAGGTAGGCAGAGTATTTTAACCTGGTCCGTCACACAAAGTCAAGACCTCAGGCAAAATATTACAAGATACAATTATTTTATTTTTGATACAATTTTTTTACAATTTACAATTTTTTTTTTTTTTTTCTCTGTACAAGCCTCCCACGTGGTTATTAAGATGTTTTATCAACTGCAACTACCCACACACAAACAAAGAACACTAACCTGCTGAATCGTAGTCCCATGCTTCCAAGACTAACAAGTATGTTGTCTGTAATAAAGGAAAGAATGATGAAATAGTTATTAACCTAATAGTAAACAAAGTCCAGAATTCATCAAGAAAATTAATAAACTGAATTGGATACCAAAATAACTTATGTATAAAATAGAAATCATCATTTGAAATTATATCTACAAAATTAATGATTATGAATGCTAACATTATCAAGTTATTATATCTGTGACACATCTGACAGAATTTCACACCACAAAATGTATCGAAAACAACAACAACGTACAGTAACACTAAATTCACAATTAACACCTCCTAACCTGGAACATTATTAAATTTTGGTATGTATATCTGACTTAGACCTTGCTGAAAGACATTCTTAATCATTCGACAAATTACTTTGTTAAGTGGTTACTGCATAAAAATCAGAAACAGGGAAACTAAAGAGTACATGCAATGCAATATCTTATATAATAATTACCGTAGATCACTTTTTCAACCAACACTCAATTATCATTAAAAATTTAGTATTTGTTATGAAACTTCCTTTCGCTCCTACGCAGAAAACCTACAACATTTACCATTTACCCTTCTAACTATAAATACATTTAACTTTCAATGTATGAATTCAAATAAAATTGATTTACTATATACTAGTATTGTGTTACCTTCCAGTTCCACAAATCTATATGACATTTTACAAGTTAAGAGTTACTGGAATATGGAAAGCTGTAGAAGTTTGTTTGGTAGATCCAAGTTATAATAGAACATCATCTTATAGTACAGAAATAAAAATAAGAAGTGACTTAGTTCTTCAAACAATGAATATATTATCTACTTTTGAATGTATAAACGAAGTGACCTTTTACAGCAACAAAATATTTAATATTTCATGGCGTGAAAATTAGACTTTTTATTTTCTATATTGGAGTCCAGTGATAATTAACACAAGGTCACTAATACAGCAATTGGATCAGATTCCTATTAAAGTTATGTTTCTAACTCAAAAATCTATCTATAATGTTATTGACAAAATCGGATAGACTGTACCAAAGCTATTTTGTGACTTGAACGTGCTCATCGCAGTAAACAGACTCTTCGGTAACTGAAGTTCTTAAAAGGGAATGTAAACATCTGATGGGGGAAAAATATAAAATACATTGCACCTGCTAAGCCCAGGGCATCGTATTGTTAGAGACTTTATTTTGACTTTATTCTACATTCATCTCTGAAATATATACACAATTTCACTACCAGCTCTTGGCTGGTGGAGTTTCTGAAGCAAATTAACGTAGAAAAAAAAAAACATGTCAAAAAAAAGTAAGCCACTTTATATCTTATATATGGTGCAAAGCATCACATACATATATTGTAAACACAATTATGCAAGGAGGAAACTACCATTTTTTCATTCTATTAGTACTACAAGAACTTGGAAAGCCAAAACAGGAAAATCATAAATAGCCAGCGGTTCTATAAACACAAAACTGAATTAAGGAATCTTAATGCTTTTAAGGAAGAAATGGTACAGGAGAATTTTTGAAAAGCAGCAAGAACAAATTTGGTGAAATATTGAAACAGTTTGTGAAGATATTTCTTTTAAGACAGCCTAATATAGAAACTGATCATGAGAAGTACAGCATGAAATGATAAGAACTTAAAAAGGCATTAGTAATAATGCAGAAACAAATGACAAACCTACACACATTTCAGTGGTTGCCTCCTAGAGAGATCATGACAAATTGCTTACTTTGTGAACAGAAATATTCTTGGAGAATAATAATTGTTTCTTGCTAATATATAAACTAGTTCGATCATGAATTATTACCTCAATGGCAAAACAAGCTGTGCAAATTAATCAAAAAGAAAGGTTTTTCTCTACAATTACTTATATTATTCCTAAAGACTTTGTATTTCTGGTATTTGTAATATCTATCATAACACAAGGACAAAGAAAGTTGACAGATAACTCAAGAACTAATTCACAAGTAATTTTTTTTGTAATTTTGGTTACTTGAAAAAAAAATATTGAATTAGTTCTTGAAATAATATCTCACTCAGTATTTGATTTGAAATTAAATAGAAGCAAGAAACTGAAACACCAGTATGGCAGTAATGAAAATACGCGGGTGCTTGTCTCACTTAATAGAAACGTTGTCGACAGCTTCGCTAAAAGACCAGACTAGAATAAATTCAACTGCTTTGAAACGTTGTAAATTTCAAAGAGCCTAACAGTGAAATTGATTCCCCTGAAATTAACAGAGGCTGTAACAAAAACAACCTTTTAATTGATTCCATAATATGAAGAAAGAACCAAATCAAACTGTTGCACGAAGTTTCGAATGACATAATTACTAAGGAAACGGTAACTTTCTGGGGAGAATCTCGCTTTCATTTCAAATTCTAATTGAAAGATAACTTGGTATTCCACATACTACCAAGTTACGATAGCATTTTTGCCCGAAGGAATGGTTGTTAACGTGCAAGACAAATAGAAAAATACTGGGATTCGCTTTGGAATGAACATCGACGATTTGTCATTTTCATAAAGTTGATCAATCATGGAGATAGCTGATCGGTATTAGATAGTAACTGCGACACAGCGTCTCGCTCTAAACAGTAACACTTCAGAAGTTCTCAGCGCAGGTGAAGGCGAGCGAGGTTCGGATCCACCATGTGGCTGGGTAGAAGCGTTTGATTTTCCAGTCAGTGAAATTCATTGTGTTGCAAATACGCATCGTAACTACAATTAATTAACATATACTGGCACAAAAGGCTGTCAATCGAAAGACACGTGTCTCCAGTTTTACTATTATGATAAACAATGACGGAAAATCTATAGCAGCATCGACAATCGAACACCGAAGGTGAAACTTGGCCGCTGGTCTTGACCGAAGCTAGTCTTGTTTAAATAATCGCAGCTGTGTTTGTTATCAAATTTTACCTTTCGACGTTGTTGTCGTTTGGCTAAAATGAACGTGCTCCCGTCAGAAATTTTGAGAGCCATAAGATAATTTAATTTCCGAAAATGCAAAAGTGCCGCGAATATCGTTTCGTGCAAAAATTGCAAAGAAAGCGGCCAGCCGCTCAAAGCTTTAAGAAATGAGCCCCTCCAGGCACACACGCTCCGTCTCCACTCTTCGTCTATTCTATGAATTTCCCTAAAGGTTATAAACGGCTGATAGACGAGGCTGCATTAAAATTTTATTATTGAAAAATATAACCATCTGCGTGAAACGTCCGCATAAATTTAATCTATATTATTATCAAGAATTTTACTACGGTTAGCTATATAACGGGACTCTACCATTTAGCCATGACACTAACTTCCCTGATACACGTCGAGAAAATAGAAATAATTTACTTACCAGCCAAGAAAAGGTGAATCGGAGAGAAATTGGATTGTGAAAGCCATTCGCCGATGTAACGTTGGACATAGTGAATGAATTCGCACTAAGCGGTGGTGTGCTAGCCTCGCCAAACCGACATGGTCCTGTCGATGACATAACTTGTAGGTATTCCTTTAGACATATCTTGAAGTATGTGTCACATGTGTTCCTGCATCGTGCTTTTCCTGAATATATTGTACGGCTCCCATCACAACAAGTGCCATCCGATTTCTCGCCATCGACATTCTGAATCGAAACCAACTCGATTTCGAATGTACCGGCTCCGAGGATGGTCTAAATACGAGAGAAAGAACTGTTAGCACGTTTCATCGATTGTGAGTCAGTGGAGAGCAATGCGAACGAACGCGTTACACCTGACCAAAACACTTCATTTCACCCCCAAGGCAGCCCTAACACACAAGTTCTAACCTGCACATGAATGAACTGGAATAGGGCTCCCCAAAACAAGGATTTAACGCAAAGCTCGCCAGTCATTGCCAAACACTATCTAGAAATGAGCCAAGTTTTTGGGATTCGGCAATGTGCCCGTTTCGATTGGTGCAACATGTAACTTGGTTTCCCTCACTCTCAAAGTCTCTGCAAATCCAAATCGATCATCGTTCAGCGAGTCCAACTCAATGTGAGAAATGGTAAAGACAGATGCAAGCTTTTGTTGGGGGTGCGGTGAATACTAACAGCGAGCATGCGTACATTAATTAGTGACGCAATGTGATCCCCAAGGGCACACTTAGCGCCTAGACTAAGTGGTCATGATTGGTCGCCGTTCACTGCTACACAGGGCAAGAGTAAACACGTTGGATACAAAATCAAAATTATTATTTCTAGCTCTCCAAGGCCAAGGTTTGCACTCACTCGCGATTGCAACTGTCAGGCTCCGAAGTTAATCTGCATGGGAAAATGTTTCTAAAACAGTCAGCCGGTTCGCCTGTCACTAGTTCATGCGCTTTTTAGAGCCGGATTTAAACATAACCGGTCGGGCAAATTCATAATACTTTACTGCCGGTTTCCTAATACATGGCTCAGACAACATCAAATATAATGACAAAGCTATGGGTTATTAATATTCCACGAGAACAAGGTCTCGCCATAGCGCAGAATAATATAGATCGGAACATACACAATTATCATTTCACCTGTAAATTTGCCCAATTTGTGATTGTATTTTTCTTGACACCGACCGAGAAATACATTCATTGTCTAAACATTTTTAATATGACACACTTGAAATATTTAAAGCGGCAAGTCTACTTTCAACACGATTTTTGTAAACATGAAAAACGAAGCTAAACTTAAGATCGGTAGCGAAATTGTAACAGTCGCATTAGATAAACAATTGACCGACGCGTGCCAAGAAAGAAAGAAAGAAAGGACGCTTAATGCTACTTGACGCCAGCTTTGCTCTGTGGTGGACAAGAGAAAATGCAATGCCCGACTGGAAGCGTGCTGTCAACAGCATGAAGAAATCCTGCAATGTGAAACACTGTTTGGTGTTTGAAAGATCAGGCTGGCCACCAGGTATTAGCGTAGTCGGGAACAGCTTACATCTTGCCTCGTGCATCTCTAGCTCTCTATTAATTTATTAATTCACACTTCAATAGTTGTTCATCCGAAACCAATGGCCCATCGTCTGCTAAAAGACTGGAGTCGAAGATCTGCCTAATTAATTGATTGATGCAAAGGCGCGAAAAGCGCGCCTAATCGCGAAAAGCGCGCTTAATCATACTTCGTTGCTAAATCAGCCAAACCCGATATTATGGGAACCACCCAGGGGAACAAGAGTTATTCCTGACTATCAGAGATCGTGAGCTTTTTTTGATCATCTTCCCTTTTTAAAAAATGCAATTTCCGAACGGAAAACAAATTGTTGGAATCTGTCAAGAAAGCACTTACTGGATTCGGATATTGATCACCCGATTGGCGCTGTAAAATATTAACAAGGACCGCGTCACGTCAGCACGTTTATATGTATTTGGAAATAATGTACGGTCAGGCGGTCGATACGATCAAGTATAATTCTTTTGTGTTTGAAAACACTCACTGAAAATTTAATGTCGAGCGCTGGAAGTTCATTTGAAGCATTGCATGTTATTCGTGCAGTACATGATGAGTTGATGAAGTCAAAGCTCACTACAGCCATTACAAGGAGGCGATGGATATCTCAAGCTACATACCAGCGACAGGTGTCCAGTGGCCATGGTATCTCAAGCTCGGGATATTGAATATAAAACAACAGCTATATTCCCCCGATAGCACAGCGCATAATATGCCTCAAGTGTTGAGGTAAACTAAAGAATTGGGCTGTTTTCGACTTAAGGGTGTGACGAATTTGAATTCAGAATTCCCTATAGTGCAAGAAAGGGTTTTAAGGAGTTTTTTTTTTCCTTTGCTCCTAGGGAAGCAGTGTTCTTGCGTATTTCTTACACAAGCAGTCGTCACAAAGTTATAGTGCTTCTGCATTCAACCACCGCTATAGGAGTAAAGAATATTGATCTGTTTTGGTATCAATTTTCTATATTCCTGTACATGTTGTTTTTAAAGAGAGTAAAACACCAAACCATTTCACGTTCAAATCAGGATGCATGCACGAATGTAGTCGACATTTTCTCGAGTACTTGTTGCTCTGTTCAGTCGTATTTGTTTGGTGTCCTGTCTGATGCACAGTCAAAACCTAGATTAGTAGATATTTATTTCGTAGTGTTTCAATGGAAATACAAAATAATTAAAAGTTAAATATAAAAAAATACACAAAATCCTGCTCGTTTGCATTTGAAAAATTATCTGTCAATATAGGGCGGGAAAAGTACAACGAACAATATGGATCAGCGAGCCATGAGTCAGAATGAAGTGTCGCTGTTATGTCGTCAACTAGTCCGCCCGTCACAGAGTATCAGTCAAGGACCAGTAGAGAGGAAATTTATAATTCTAAGTTCAGCACTTCAAGTTTTCCTATCAAAAATGCTTTCAAATCGCAGCTGTTCCCACATCAAAAACAGATATGTTGGGAAAAATATATTTTCAACACTCAACAAAAAGCTTTAGCTAAAAAACGCAAAACATAGTATTTTAGCATAATCTGGATAATGTGCTCATTTATCGCACAGAAAGTACTGCAAGAGGTTCACCTTTTGGCGAATAAAAGCATATACTGAAGTTGACAAATACACGCACCGCTAATGCAACACTGATATTTTCTTTAGACTGCCAGTTAGGTTTATTATTGTGTTGAGAACTGCCTCTGGAGAATTTTACATGAACTTCATCACACATGAGAACCAACCTATTGCTGTTTGTAGGTAACAGCGTGCTTAATTTGAAAGTATCTCTTCTTTTGCAAGTCTTTGTTCAAAACAATATTACGAAACCTAAGGAGCGCGTCTCTTCAATGTTATCATTGAATGATCTGTTGTACGTGCGACATCAACCCGAGACTTGAAATAAACATGATGTGGTTTTAATTTGGACAAAAACACTTCTTAACTTCAAAACAACTGCAGCTTACTAGAAAAAGACAAATGGATTATTTAAATGGTTTGAAGCAATAAACAACATAAACATGTGGTACTTCAAGCGATTCTTCAGTTTATATTTGCATGAAAATGAGAGGAGTAAACACGAACAAAAAACTGCACAACGAAACATCAGCCATTCTTATGAGACAATGGCGAACACATGGCATGTCGACAATGGCATCATTTGTCAAACAACTCTGACTTATGAAACACGTTCCGCCAGTTCTTTCCAATAATTACAAATAAATCGACAAGATTTGTCACTAGAAAGAAAAGTTTTAAGGGTGCCACTGTGCAAGTTACAATATATTAAATGCTATGTTAAACTAGTCAGAGGGTTTAAGGCTTCTTTCACGCTAATGGATTTCAAAAACGCCCTTTTATAGATAACCTTCGTTTTCTAAACGTATTACTGGAGACGGAACAAATAAGTTTGTTTTGTTTCGATGCGTTTCACAAATCTTCACTTTGGAGAGCGTTTCCGAAAACCTACGCTTTTACACCTAAAATATCCGCTTTTGATCGGTCTAGCGTGAACCATCGGCACAAACACATAAAACATGAAACGAATTCGTATTTACTGAGACCAACTCTTCATCATTTCACGGCGCGTGGCAATCGTTAATGTGAAGTTCAGTGGAGAAGCCGACCACGTGGCAATTACACTTTCTCCTTGATTGCTATCAAGTATTGACTATTGACTATTGTGAAAAGTGGCGCGTGCCTATGCTTGAACATTTTTCACTTTAGCTTGCCTGCATAATTTCTGGCAAAGCGAGAATTTCAACTTATTCTGATCTGTGACCGTGCTTATCGGTCAGTTAAAAGAACATTTAAAGCATTTTTCTCCAAATAGTGATAGACTCCTGGTGGTGAATTGTGTGGAAGTGACTTTCTTCAGCATGGTAATTCGGGTTTGAGACAAAAGACTCGATGTGATGGTATGCAAGCGGTCAATTGTTGACCCACGTGGCTCACTTGAAGCATTGCACAAGCGCGACGCGTGCCGCGCAAATGTCATTGTTATGCTAAACACAGATGAGCGGACACCTGGTCTGGGCGGAGTTAAAGACGACTGTTTTAAAAAAACAGCTCAAAGTACTATTTGCTAATAAACAGAACAAACATGAAAGTTCAAAAAACGCAAAGTAATAATATGAAATCAGTTGCTTAATGCTGTAGTAAGTAGTTTAAAGCAATACTCAGAAGTTTTGAACTGAAGTATATGTTATAATATCGCTAGACCACGCTCTACATCACGGCCACTCGCGCTCTGTGCTTCAAGGAGTTGTATATGACAGCAAAATAAAAGTAATCTTTTGTTTTAATATCTGATCCTCCCTGCGGTATAATTACCATTAGAGCTTATTAGGTTTTAATGAATGTTCCATTTATAAGGAGTCCAGGCCATCAACACGCTGCCCCATCAGACCAGCACGTGCCGATACAACTCTATCCTTTGTATACAAATGACGATGTTTGTATCCTAGTAACAGAATTGGTTGAAAAGACCAAATGGCAATTTGCACTTTATACATGTGTAACCACTCATTAATTTCGAATTAATCTTCTAGTACTATGATGAGTGCCACGCGCCCAGCTGGACCTAATCTAATGTGGGTGTGTGCAGGCATGTGTCTTGCGTGCATGTTAATCCATTTGCGTTGGAAAACACAGACTTCTTTGTGCGTTTGTGCCGATCGCCCAGATTAAAACTATGGCAAACAGACATCCTTAGGTGTGAAAACTGATTTTCTCGAAATGCTCTCCCAAGTGGGGACTTTTGAAAATACATCACAACAAACACGGCCTTGTCATGCCCGTCCACCCTAATATGTATGGAAACCAAGTTTTTGAAAACATCTTAGCGACATGTTGTGGACACTGCTTAAGTGATTGACATTCAGATGAAAATTGGCAGTGTCAAGCACGTAATTGCAAAATTGCCCCAAGTAAATGGTAATACTAACAGGATCTGAATTAAGCCCCAAACAAAATAATGAAATATTATGCGAGTTCAAAGTCTCTCTCTCTTCTTTGACAAACAATTCCCATGCGTTTGAGCCTGTTAAAAACGTCATCAATGTGGATAAGAATTCTGTTTGTTCGATCGAGCAGACTTCAAGCGTTGCATGGGAGTTTCGTTTAGTCGTTCGACCTGAGTCCATAATCCTTGCGAGAGTCTCGTCCAATCCATTTATCACTCTCCCCAACTCCGCCTCGTGGTTCCTCGTGCTTGTATTTCATCAAACCAATAAATCACAGATATAATCTGAATACTTTGTTGGACGGAAAAATTAACATGTTCCGATGCACAATTGAGATGTGACGATCGACTTGAAAACTTTCACAGTTCCTGCAGTACGGGAGGAACAATTTGGAACTGTGGGAGTGGGGGAGGAGGGACTAGATTTCCCGCTAAAAATAAAGGCGTACTTCTGGGCATTGTGTACGATAAATTGTGTAAAATAAATTAAAACATTTGGGCACGGTCACAGCATGGTGGCGACTTATACACCGCGCCAACACTGCGCCAAATTCACATTGTGTGCCAATAAGTGTGATACTACACGAAGTACATGACAAGACGTTTATCGCACGTTATGTGACATTAGCTTTCTATTTGGCGCGGTGAGTTGGCTCGATGTATAAACGAACCGTGCTATCACCGTGCCGCACCGTCAGGTTCACCGTGCTATCATTTGGAACTGCAAACTGGGTTTCACCGTGCAGCATAGCTCGTCTATAGGGCTACACAGCACATGATGAATAGCTTCAGTGTATTGTTTTGTGTATATATCATTGATTGATTAGAAAAAGACAACTTTTTAGAAGACATTGTTGTCCAAAAAAAAGAATTAAGGACATACAAGAGATCATAACAAAATGCTACTTATCAACTTTTGTGATCTCTCCC